>WURT03141189.1:0-11220 GCA_009936505.3 Holothuria glaberrima | reverse complement strand
GGAGCGCCACCATCGGTTGGCGCGGAGCGTACAAGAAAATTTTCGGCTTTACAAACCCCCAGGTGGCCGGTTTTGGAAGATTTACTACCTTGTATCAATGTTTTCTTTATTCCCTCGAGAGTAAGTGGATTGAAATGGAGTAGGGAAAATCGTGTCAGCGCATTGGTGTTTTTGTCACTATTTTTTTCAAGCTTGGGCAATGGGGGGGGGGGTTCAACCCCCAGACCCCCCCCCCTCTTGGCTACGCGCCTGAATCCTTACAGTAAATATATTTGTCCAAGAAATATGTGTAAATTGCCAACATATGTCTCTGTCCAATGGTTATGTGCGAAACAATAATAATGCACAGGAGTACTGCATGCTTTGGTTTCTAAGGCAGAAAATGTTACTGAAATATGACTAAATAAAAATTCATCTGCTCCTATTCAATGTTTTTTTAAAGATCTATTATTTGGATTTACTAGAAATTTCCATCCTATCTTGAATGATATAGATATTCCATTTTTAAATTCAAGCTCTGAAAAGGATTTTTTTTACAAAAATCATGGTGTGTCATCTCTTATTCATTTAAATTTAACTTCATTTACAAGCTATACCAAACATGCAATACATTTTGTAATAGATATAACAATTTTTATTTTTTGCCATTTCGTGGGAGCTTTGAACCATTTACTGTTACTATGAAAGCTGCCTGAAGGATAGATGAATTATTCGAGACTTAAGATATGTGGGCCTTAGTCTGTATGTGTGGAAAACGTGTTGCAATTTTCCTAATATTATATTTTTGAGTTGTGGTGAGCCAAAAAAGTAGGATAAAGTAGAATTTTGAAGAATAAATTAGAAGTAGGAGGAATTAAGGTCGAAAAAGTAGGAGAAAATAGGAAAAGTAGAAGTCACTTGAAAGCCTGTCATCTGTATATATAGCTCTGACAGAAAGTGCATGGGACAAACAGACAAAGGGAGGGGTGGTCTAAACTTTCCACAAAATATAAAAACTGTATGATCGTCAATGCACTTCTCAGCACTTCAGAAAAGAGTTATTATTCTTTTAGGGAACTCCTTCATGCGTATCGGGACGTGATTTACCGTATTGAAATGACAGGATTTCTGCACTTCAGACTGAAATTTGAATTAAACCTTAATCTATGAAAGTGGAATTGGCAGATTTTATAGTGTTGAAAATCACTGCTGAATTTCCGATTTGCAGCCATATTGAAATATACAGCACCAAAGTTGGTTCCCCAAAAGCCATATTAACAAACAGGAAAGAATAAATGGAGATTAATGATTATTTCAATTAGCTAGAAATCCTAATTTCACTCATTTTGAAAGTGAAAACAGAAATTTATTGTTGAACATATACTCACTTTAAAAACCTTGATATTTGAGTCCTGCATAATTTAAGTGTTTGTTTAACTAGAATCAAACTTCATACCAACGTCTCCAGTGGATGTTCCCGTATGCTACTGTGTTGTAATGAAACAATGTGTAATTGTCATTCACAAAAGCAGTTTACATCGAGGTGCATTAATGTATGAAATATGAGTCATATCCCCCATAGTAAGCTAAACAGGAATATATTGTACTATACAATGCAGACAATGACTTTAGAGCCCACCTGTCTCCAAGGGGGTTAATGTAAAGCATTTTCCGTGGACGCCTTAAGGTTGTTTTCTTCTTGTGAATGCATTAGACTGTGTGTATCCTGTGTATTTCATTATAGGGGAGGGAGCAATGCAACTCGAGGACTGGCCAGGTCGGGGCCTATGGACCACGGGGCACCTGGCACGGCTATGTAAATGAAAGGCCAATCCACTATACATCACAATATGAAAACACCATATACATACTACACCCTCGGTATAAAACAACAAACGTTACCGTGTAACGGAAATTGTGCGACAGGGGGCTGCCCTCCCCGACGGAAGCCTCGGGCTGAAAATTTTTCACAACAATAAAAAATACGTGCATTTCACTAAAACGTTTGAATAGTCGATCAGAATACTTTACGGGTAAAATCGTCACCAAATTTCAGACTCGCAGAGAAAACGCAACGGAAACGCAAAATTCTCGCGTGAGCAGCTGCTGAGATAGCATTTGTTGGACCAGAAAAAATGTCTTCTTTCGAAGCTGTCAAATTATGATTTGTGACCTGTATAGTGTAGCCTACATTAAATGCAGTTGAAGAAGGCCATGATTTATTCCAATGTAGTTTTGCAAACGTCCCAGAACTTCCGGTTGCTCTGCTTCCGTGTCAAGTACCGGTGCAGTGCCCTTGGACCCCAACAGGAGCCCACGAGTAAGGCCCTGGACCCCACGCTCTCGAGGAGAGCGCTACCACTACTCCTTTGCCTACTTCAACCTTTGTTTCATCTTCATTTGAACAGAATTGACGTCTCGTCTACTGCCCTACTAGAACGCCACACAACAATGGTATCTATAACACATACCGTGCTCCTACTTTGAGCGCCCATGTTTCGGAACATGCGGGTTCGTCAGTTGGTCTGTTTCAAAAAAGCTAGTCTGTCTCAGAATCGATCGACACTCCTAGATATATATTGTACTCCCTACATTGTAAAAATTTCTGTAGATTTGCAGAACAAAAAATAAAGAAATACATAAAGAAAACGGAAAAGTGCTGTCAATTTGTTTCGAAAAATTGACAGCACTTTTCCTGTTTCCCCTATTTGTGTTTCTTTATTTTTTGTTCTGTAAGTCTTCACTTGAGCAGTCTGTATACATTTTTATAGTGTACGTACGCCTACGATGTGAGCGTTCCTCAGCTACGTGCTGTTAAATTATTCCTGTCTGTTTGCTTTGGCATCAGATCGTCAGTTTCATCTAAATTTGCCCATTTGACTCATAATTGTAATTTAGCCGAACTACGCTCGACCAATTTATCAGGTCTCAGACAGCAGCTAACGTGTCGCGCTCAACCAACTATCGTATCAACCCCAAAGTACAGCAATAAAACAGTTTTTCAATAACGTCGCGAATCGTCAGGGGTATCGTGAATCATCTCAATGAGAGAACTCGTTCATTATTACTTTATAGTTTACCACAATAATACAACTCACCGAAGGCATGTTACACGATTATTTTCACAGTGTAATGAATTTGTTTTATTTATGCATAAGCATCGCTGTACGTCTACTTTAAATGTTTTGGTTTCCAGCCTTAATTCACTATTAAGTAGTTGCTTTTCAGCAAGGCATTATAGTCAACCGGAATGACGGCGGTGATGAATAATTCCTTTCACAGACTGATGTCATTTGCACGAGACAAGGCGCGTGTACCGTGAGCTTAGTGCGCATGCGTAAAAACAGCTTGGTGCGCAGGCGTTAATATGAATATATTCCTCCATGCAGAGAGATGCCTTTATGGATTACTTCTAGATGTACAAAATCAGACGTATGACAGTACAACATGTTTAATTAATCAAAGCGTTGTTATTGTGGAGATGTATTTTTTAATGACACCAGATCTGTCTTAAGGGAATAGAACTGGAAAATTGTCAAATATATAAAAACATGGAGCAATTCAGTAGAACGTGGCTAAGCAATGTTGCTTCTCAAAATAAGCCCACGCACTGTTGCGTGCCAATATATGCTTTTAAGAAGTCTTGGCTATGTATCTCCTCTGCACGCGGAACTGCTACTAAAAGGAGTTACGACGCCGAAGGGACACGAAACTGAAAGTGTAAATGAAATTAAAGTTTGCAATCACGAGAATACATATTACCAGGGACTTGTCAGGGGATGGAGATCTAAAATTTATAGGCCTATGTCCTTTGCGCCTAGGAGGTTGCTCAGATTAAGCTGCATATTGTCTTGCTCTTGGAACCTCTTTAGGACTTGAAAGAGATTTGGTACTGAAGTCGACAATGGTTTGTGTCGTCTGCTACATGGCAAAGACTCACCATAATTTCACCAACTGGCATTACATTGCCAGTTGTCAAAGAAAAAAAATCAAAATTTAAAGCTTTCGTCATTGGTCGTTACAGTTACATTGACTTCAATTGACTTCAAGCAAGAACCTCTTAGAACATCCCATGTTGACAATGCTTGCTAGTAATGCGGAAAGTTTTGTAAATTGTTTTTTTTTTTTTTTTTTTTTGGTGGGCTGGAACAACATGTCAAGGAGACGACCTATCAAGATCTTAGGAACACAAAGAACTTATACTACTTAAAGGGGCTCAAAACTCGCCCCAAAGGTGTCAAACTGTTTGAGCGCCACCAATTTGTAAACAACTTTAGCAACACCCACTTAGAACTCCTACACGCTCTGTTTTACTGCCCACAGGGGTCAAACATAAACAAAGCAGGATAGTTTTTACAGTAAAAGACACCACAATGAACAGAATTCAAGGATGCGAATCTCTCTGCCTGGTCTCACACTCTTCATATTTTCTGATCACAAGCGAGACCTTGATTGAACGAAACAAGACAATGAATGTTGTACAGTAACACCAGCACTGTGCATAAAGTATCTCGTCTACATGTTCGAAAAACAATTTCACATCCTCTCTCTTCTCTATTTGTGGGTTTGACCTTGATTGAACAAAAAATAGACGGTCAGTTCACATCCAGGCTGCACTCATTTTTATTTGTACCACGAAGCTGTCACAGTTAGCGTTTATGGACAATCGCTTCATTTAAAATCTTTATTGGAGCTTGGACCTTGCCAATTTTTTTTTTTATTCAATAGAATTTGTAACTTTTTAATGCAAATTTTACTTCAAAGGTAGTATAGCCTATGTGGCACAAAATTGCATGTAAGGACACCTAATTGAGGTCATGCACAAGGTCTAAGTCTGAAATGCCCTGTGGGATATAGTTTGGAAGTGACAGTTGCTCACTGTGCTCAAAAAAAAAATCTCATCACACTCCAAGCTGCAAATTATGTGACAGATAATTTATCCATGGTTGACGAAAGAAATGCAGAAACTGTACAATACCCCTGATCATTGTTTTACGTTATGAACAGTGGCGTATTTAAGAGGGGAATTTGGCCATGCCACCCCTCTCCCCCGATGCCAATATTTTTTTAGTACCTAAAATATGTAAATTTTTCAATGCAAATTTTACTTAAAAGGTAGCAAGTGTAGCATACGAGTGCATATAAGGACACTTAATTTTTCAAAAATTTTTCAAAGGAGAGTGGGACACCCCTTCCCCAGACCAGCAATTGCAGAACATACTGCATTCCCCCTCCTCTTCTATGAGAGAAGTCCTGGCGTGTGCCATTGCTAATGCCAATGCTATCACTGAAAAAAATTTGCAACTTGTACCCCTTATCTATAAGGAGTAGGTCATGAATATGGGAGTTGGATGAATGAGATTTATTCTCCACCCTTTGCAGTATATATTTTTGTGATTCTAGACTTAAAGGGCAGATCTCTTCATCCCGGACAGTCTCCCAAATATGCAACTTGTTTCTTCTCCCATAACTATATGAAGCTCCTCCTTGTGCCTACACAAACCCATTTTGTTGCTTAAGGCCATGTGCTAGTAAGTATACAAGGCGATAATGTGTAACAAGAACTCTCTCAGTATTGTGTGGAATGTGAGCTACTCTGCATCTTTTGAATTTTCTAACTTTGCTGTCAATTAAAATGCAACACCAACTGAGAATTTTGTACCCCCACAATAAAACTATACTTTGAGGTGTCTAGTGTATGTCTTTAAGGTACTCTGTAATACTTTCCAGCAAAACAACTACATGTTTCTACAAGACACAAAAACATACAGGTAGCAATCTTTTGTAATAATAACAATTATTGACCTCACTAGGCTCGTAAAAAATTTACAGCGTAATACATCAGAAGTTGTACCCCCAAAAATATTGAAATATCTATAGCTCTCATGGAAGTAGCATACATAAAAATGTGTGATGCAAAATATACTGAAATATCAAAAAGCCTTCCAAACCTTGGATGATTTATATCATCTTACAATTTTGTTTTGAATACTGTGTTGCCAATTTCTCTCAAAAATTGTTTCTAGGATGTCCACTTTATACCATTCCTAGCAACAAGAAAAGTTCTTTATAACTATTTTTGTTATAATTTCTATTTTTTACAAATTTCCTTACATGATCACTTCTCACAGTAGTGTAGTTGTCCCAAAATACAACATTTACCCCCTCCCATCCCCTCCCCCCTCATCTCCTCTGTTCACATTTGATCTCAAGGAAAATAGACAGTTCCTTCAAAAAATGCCCCTCCCATTGTTAATACCCTCACATTGAAAACAAATAAATAGATGATTCAAGTCTGTCCATCTTTTGAGGTTCCAGCTTTGTCTTCCAAACCCCTCAGAATGTGAACTCCTTGAGAGAGAATGCTAATGATTCTAGTTTAAAGACCAACACAATGTTTATCTACTTTACAACATGATGTTAAGAATCTCTTAACAAGCCCACAGGCATGGAGGGGGGGGTAACAAAATGGGGACAAATGAGGCAATACCAAAATTTCAGTAATGCATTAAAAATGTTGTTTTTTAAATAACACCTTGTTAATTCCTCTACATTTAACTGGAGGATTGGTGGTAACATGCCATGGGTTATTTGGCACATATTGCATCGCCGTGTGTTATCCACTGTGGGTAAGTCTAGAATAACACATGGTGTTTGGCCCAATGGAGTCCTTGAATCAAATTTTGCCCAAAATTTGGCCTATTTAGAAAGTTAGGTGTTATATAAACCAAAGAATGAATGTTTTTTATACGTGTGATAGTATGAATAATTTCATGAGTTGAAAGATAAATGTTCTATTTAAGTTGGCTTCACCTTGTTGAACAGAATATTCAATCTTTCAACTCATGAAATAATTCATATTATCACACTCACAAACATTCATTATTTTTATACTAATCAATGGTACCAGTAATGGACAATTATGGTACATCCATGCTTATCCCTCTTTCTGCCTCTCCACCTAAAAGTTGTTCCTCCATACTTGACAAGCTGGCTAAAGATTCATTTTGTAGGACTATCTATCATATCATGAAATTAATTGGAACTGCAACTGGTGTCCCTAGCAACAGCGCTGCTGAGGTACCAAACATCAGTTATGGTGAATAATTGAATCGTTATCATCCAGCTTCCAGACTGGTCCATTTCTGTTCCAGATTGCCAAGACTAGGTCCATGTCACATAACCCACTTCCTTTCTTCACCTCTGAGGAGAAGCTGGTTATCATCTTTCTCTCTAACCTGCTTAGAAAAGAAGTGTAGAAAGGAATAGAGAATTATGATGAGGACGTGCGTATTGAGATCATAGCAAACAGTTTTGTCTGTCATTTTGGATGGTAAAAAGGGATTTGCCACCTACTCAGGTAATACAACTGTTGGCTAATTTCTTTCATTGCCTTTCCAAAGCTTGAATTTCTTTTTGTGAAACTTTCTTTTTCTGCTCTTGGAGACATGTGATAAGCACTAAATAATAATTTTGGCTAAAAATATTATATAAGAGCAAGGTTAAAGGCCCTTTTCAAACCAGCCTCCAATAGTATAAAGCTAATGTAACAAGGGGTGTTTTGCCCGTCCAGGGAAATTAGTCACGTGGTACAAAATACTACATCTGCACATTTTCTATACTGAGGTATGAAAAACTCAGAACTGAAAAACTAATTAAGCTCAAAGCTGTTAGGAGTAGACTGCTAGTCCTAAACTCTGAATCCAGAATTACAGACTTTACCCCATCCTCTCCAACAGGCAAAACTGACACCATTTTCAGAACCCTTGACTGACTGTGAAGAAGTCACTGAAAGCTGGCAGAATTGAAAAGAAGACACTACAGAAACAAAACTCCAGATATGTAATATGTTGTACATGTCTTCCGCTTTATGAGCACTGTGCCCCAATGTTATTTCACATTACACTGAAGATGGGTAACCAGAGCCTCTGAGGACACCATCACTTTCAAAGCCACCTGTTCTGAAAAGGTCATTCTTGAGTGCTTCCACTGAGCGAACTAAAATGGTTAAGAAATAAATACAGCATAGACTAAGGGTGCCTTTACACTAGATCATGATATGATCTGCTTAGGGTCAGATCCCATGCTCAAGATCAAAGTTGTGGTGTAAAAGCAGATCAAATTCGAATTTGAGCCCAAATATTTGTATCTTGGCAAGAGGGAGGATTTGACCACAAGCAGGAGATCAAAGCTTACAGTGTGAATTAATGGCAGATGTAAGAAATTTTGTTTGGGTTGGGGGGGGGGGCAACAAAATATCTTGGAGTCACAATTCCTCTCACAAAATTCGTCAACATGACCACTGGTCAAGTGGCCCAATAAAACTATATGACGTTTATGGGATGAAAGGGATACTGCCCTTTATAATATCAAAATAATATCTGATATATGTTTAGTTTTAGATGAATTGAAACAATAATCTGAAAACTTTTCTTTGGAGGAGGGCAACTGTTCTCCTGTGCCCCTACAGCAAGCCGCTTATGGTGTGAATGCTCCAGGATCATAGGTAACTCAAAATGATTGGCTTTTACATCTTTTCATACTGTCCTAGCACTGGCAAAGTTTGTTAAAAGCAACCACATGTAGAGGGTGCACATGTAGAGGACGCATATGTAGAGGGCGTATATGTAGAGGGCGTACTCGTGGGAGTATGGGATGCACATGTGCAAGTATACATGCACCAGGATTAATGCATCTTATGGTTTGGTACTATAAAATAACACTCATAGTACAATCTCTTCTTAATAAGACAGAGGGATTGTATCTGGTTCTGGTACTAAATTCTACACACACTCAGAGGTTTAAATTACGTTAATCATTTGTGTGTACTCATTTGCCATTATTTATACAGTAAAATAAGTGTTAGCTTTAAATTTCAGGCAGAGGTCTTTAAGTAAACATTACTTTACAAACAAACAAGTTTCTGGGACTATTTTAAGGGACTTGTCCAAAGTCAATAAACCACCAACAAATTCTTTTTATCAGGCAATATTGTGGAAATAATTGGTCTTCATTAAGAAAACCCCTCAACTTAATGGATTCTGTCAAGCGCACGACCTTCCTGTCACATTACATATCACACTTGCCTGCACTACAAAACATTATTTCTTCTGCTCACTAACAGTAATTGCAAACACCTGCAACTCTCACGGGGTTTTCTACATCACAATTAATATGCTCAGTCACTGGTAAAATGCTATCTTTAGGTGTTGGAAAAATACAGTTTTGAGTTCATATTTGATCTTGGGAATTCTTGGGAAATTTTGCATTTTGACCTTTGCAGACCCCACATGACCTTTGACCTCCACCAAACCAATGAGAGTTCTCTCTCTCTTTCCAAATCGCATCAACATACTAAGTATGAAGTAAATCCAAGTTTCCTACCTCGAGATATCATGTTAACATTGTTTTCAGAGTTTGATCCCTGGTGAACCCAGATGAACGTTGACCCCCACCAAAACAATAGGGTTCTCTCTCTTACCATAACACATCTACATACTTCTTACAAAATCAATCCACTCTTCCTACTTTGAGATATCGTGTTAACAAGGTTTTCGGAGTTTGACCCCTGGTGATCCCAGATGACCTTTGACCCCTGCAAAAAACACTAGGGTTCTTCCTCTCACCATAACCCATCTAGGTACTCCATATGAAATCAATCCAAGCTTCCTACCTTGAAATATAGTGTTAACAAGGTTTTCATTCTTTCACCCCTGGTGACCCCAGATGACCTTTGACCCCCGCAAAAACACTAGGCTTCTTCCTCTCACCATAACCCATCTACATACTCCGTATGAAATCAATCCAAGCTTCCTAACATGAGATATCGTGGTAACAAGGTTTTCAGAGTTTGAACCCTCGTGACCCTAGATGACCTTTGACCCCCGCCAAAAACAATAGTTCATTCTCTCACCATAACACATCTGCATACTAAGTATGAAATCAATCCAAGCTTCCTATCTTGAGATAGAGTTAACAATGATTTCAGTCTTTGACCCCTGGTGACCCCAGATGACCTTTGACCCCGCCAAAAACAATAGGGTTCTTCTTCTCACCATAACGCATCTACATACTATGTATGAAATCAATCCAGGCTTCCTAACTTGAGATATTGTGTTAACAAGGTTTTTGGAGTTTGACCCCCGTGACCCTAGATGACCTTTGACCCCCGCCAAAAACATTAGGGTTCTTCCTCTCAATATGGGACATCTATGTACCATGTTTGAGAACTGTCAGGGTTTCCCTTCTCGAGATATCGTATTAACGGGCAGTGTCACAAACACACACATACACACACATACAGGTTTTTTTTCCTATCGAGAGGACCTCATTGTTCTTTGCTTTGTGTTTGCTTCCTTAACCCTAACCTTAACAATAGACTGTGTATCGTTCGACACCTGAGGACCTCTGAAATCCACTGTTCTGACACCTGAGGACCTTGTAGCGACCTCATTCCTGAATGGACTCTTCTGCTACATTCCAATACAAGCATACCTGCATATATTATAATTAGGCCATAGCTGTATATCCAGCCCACACTACTCGCACACTACAAGCTGCAGTAATACTGTACTACACTGCAGCACTGGCTTCCTTCCAGCAGCGGGCCTCATTTCTCCGCACTTACCAGCAAATATGGAGACGACATAATCTTGAAGAGAGATCAACAGGTACCGTTGGGTACTTAGCATTGCAGATTACACTTTAGACCTACAGCTATTCGCTTCGGTCTCATTCTATCTAGACAGGTTCACTTGCATTGTTTAGCGCCGCAAGGTGCATGTTCCTTACAATTAAGTCATCGTGTGTGTATAGGCCTCACGTACACTATCCTAACTGGTAACTAGCTGTAGGCATAATTTATCATTGACTATGAAGCTTATTATTTTGCTTATTAAAGCATATCTAGACCTATGGCTAGCCCTGCAATGTCGCAGATTGCAGTATTTTCTGGTAGGCAATTCATTTCAACGGTTGTAGCATTCACAACTGCCAAGGTCAGCTTATTGAGGTACGGCTTAACACCAGGCAATGCAACCTCGGGCAATTCATCGCTGACAGCATTTTACATCTGCCAGATTAGCAAACATACTGGTGACAACTCAACTCACTGGCAGAAACGGACTCATTTTTGATTGCCTCTAACAGCCTACTTTGACTGAGCCGATAGGCCCAGCTGACTCACTAGCTGCTGCTATCACGGTCAGTTTAGGTGTAGACTTAGGTGTAGGTATATAAGTA
>WURT03141167.1:493-11220 GCA_009936505.3 Holothuria glaberrima | reverse complement strand
CTGAGAACTGCATCGCACGGAGGTGCACTTTGCATCGCAAATTGCGATGCGATACCGCTTATTTCCATCCCTGAAATTGCACAATGTCATCTTTTGAAGCTCAAATCTTAACTTTTACATCAAAGTTTAATTTGAACACAAGTAGCTGTGTTGTACACTCAACTATTGCAAACAGACAGAAGTTTGTACAGTATAAGAAAACTGCATTGCTGTGTAATCAATATGAATTTCCTTTTCCACAGCATGATAAAAGTAAGGAGCTGCTTTCATCAAGAATTTCTCTCATACTTTTGCTGGTTTTAAATACTCAATATAAAATCACAGATTCTATAAGTACTGTGTAAAGCTGACAGATATGATCATGTGTGCCTCAAGCCTCAGACTTTTTATTCCATTTTCTAAGTAACAATTAGCTAACCACAGGAGTGACGTACTTTATGGAAAAACACATCAACCTTACCCTCATATCAAACTGCCATCTCAAATAAAACATACGTTTTCCCCAAAAGGAAATTATCACTATTTTTAGATCACTGATGTATGAAAGACGGATGCAATAATGTTTAGCATTCTGAGAAGAAATTTTTATGAATAAAGGAAGGATAGTCATAAAACAATGGTGGACTGAAGATGAAAATTGAGAGGCCTGCAATCAAATACCATCAGTACAGTATCTGTCTATATCCTGCTGCATGTGACCCGTCAGTCTGTTTCATCAGTTCAACCTTCCACTAGATCTATTTAACCTAAGCTAATGTTCAATATGGCATAGATTCAGTACTTTGGTGAGCAAGTTGAAGTGTTTAAACTTCCCTGTATAGCAACAATCTCTTCAAAATTCATGGTTACATATTTTGAAATGTTTGTGTGTTAATTACTACTCGAGTACTGATACTAGCAAGATAGAAGATAAAAGAATATTATGGGTGGATTCTCTAATCAGACATCCTATCTTTTCTTCCCAGTCCTAACTAAGTTCAGCCATAAATTTCTGAAAAAAAGTCAACAATGCACTGATTATGAACCTAATGAATTTCAGTAAGTCACGTATGCATCAATTATTGTTTTCTTTTACGTCATTCTGTGTCCACCATAAGCAGAAATTCGCTTGTTAACATTACAACCTTGCTTTCAGAAAAGTGTTCTTGAAAATATGGAACTACCCTAGCTGCAAGGCAGTGTGTTTAAAACCTAATGCTGCTGCTTCAATCTAAGTCTTTGGCCATTGGGATTTTTTTCTTTTCTCTCTTTTTTCTTTCTTCTTTTCCTTTTTCCTTTTCTTTTTCCTTTACTCTTTTTTCTTTATTCTTTTTTTTTCTTTTTTCTTTTCTTTTTTCTTTTACTCTTTTCCTTTGTTTCCTTTAATTTTTCCTTTTTGTGCTCTTCTTCTTTTTCAATTCTGTTTTGTCTTCATTTCTATTTTTTAAGGTAAACATGATTAAAAAATGGCATGCTAAGGCTGCATTACCCATATAATAATAAACAATAGTTTTCACTTCAATTGTCTTGACTTCAGAACCATTTCTACTAATTTTGATGAACTTCAAATTCAAGCTTATTGAAATGATCAATTGCTAATTCACTCCTAGCCCAAACCTGATTCTCACATGATCTGCTTTGCACAACACTGCACAGCCTATATACTCCCCTCAACCTGATATTTACCATAGGGGATTTGCTCTACACAACAATGCACATCTTTTATATTGAATCTTCTTAACTGACTTCATAAACACTAAATCCTGTCCTGAAGAGACAACTAATAAACAGAAAGTGACCTATATGCAGATAATACATTTACTTTAGAGGCCTTCTTCTAATTGTATAACCATGGCAACATAAAAAGGCTCTTCAAATCTTATAAAGAAGAGATCACACACGTATATATCTCACAAAATATGATTCTTGTGTCATACTGTGTAACTCACATTCAAAGGGATCTATTATACCTGATGCTGCTATTAAATTGTAACTCATGTTTGTTTATTAAATGCAGTACTTTATTAAAAAACAGAAATGATGATGAAGTAGCAAGGGTGTGTGTTGGGGTTTCCCCTTTTTTTTTTTGTCACTTGAAGTTTTATACCAGTTTACATCTATTGTATGTTAAAATTGAAGACGTACAGTAAGGAATTTTCAAAATTGGGCTAACTGTCAAATGACTTTTTTATAGCTGAACATGGGTGGGAAAAGTTGGCAAGCTGGGAGGCTCCTTCCCAGGAAATTTGAACATTTGGAGTGAAATTCTACAAGTAGAGGAAAATTTCAGTTTTTTGTTCATGAAAATACAACAAGAATTATGGAAATTTTACTCCCTTCCTGGGAGATATCAATTTTCTCCAGTCCCAGCTGCATACAGTAGCTGAAAGGTAGTCTACATGCAGAGCTTCCCCTACAGAGGACATCGTATTAAATTCTCAACTGTATAATGAATTTCTAAACAATAAAATTGCAAACATAAATGCAAATTCAGTAAAGAGAAAAAAATTGTAAACTTTCTTTTTCATTTCATGATCCTGCTTACAATATTTAGGTGTATTATAATATGCATATAAACTTCAAATATTCGCAAGGCCAAAGGCAAAAATCCTGAGAGAACAGAGGTGACAAGTCCTACCCACATTTTGAGATATACAGTAGTCATTGTCTTTCACTTTCTTAAATTGGAAATTTCGCTTCAAGGGCTCATTACCTCTCCCCCCCCCTCCCCCGGATCTACTATTTTGCAGACTAAAGACTGGGATTTTGCAGACTAGATGTTACAAACTGCAAAATGCAGTAATAGATTAAATAATACAAATTCCGTCAAGGGACCCTTCTGAGCACGATACTTAAATGAAAAACTGATCAAAATTTTAAAATAAACATTTATTTAACTGGCAAGTATATTTTCTTGTCCACAATTTTGCAATTTTTGAGTTAAACACAATTTTTCTCTACCACTGGGTTCACAGTGAAATGCATTTTGCATTTTTGAATAAGCAAAAACATTAGACGTAAATTAAGATCCCATGGCAAATCTCTGCACTCACTCGAGCCTAGTACTGTAGCCTAGGGTAATTTCTTGGCCCCATTTGAATGATGCTGTAGCAACAAAGATACACATTGACCTGCTTCTTTTCTGTAGAGCCGCCCAAAATACCCTTATCAGACCAGGCGCAACTGCATGGTAGAACGTTACACAAACAACTGTGTTGTTTTAATGATAGATGTGAATTAATTCATTTTACTTTGACGGTGGAAGGAAGGTCCCCAATTTTCCTTTCAAAACTCAAAGTCATAATTTTTGGCGATTTAATACACTCAGCATGCCGATTTATTCTCTTATTTTCATGCATAGCCTAGTACGCTTCAAGTTTTCCAATGAACATCGCCCGCGTAAAAATACATTTCTAAATCAAACAGGCTTTCTGCCATCTCCCCGGCCGGCTACTTCCGCCTGCGGCCTGCTGGAATAGGAGCTGCTCGACTCAGCTTCTGCAACTACACTACAGTGATACAGATTGCAAGTAGTACCTTTGCCAAAGTGCAGAAAAAAAAAATTTGCAACATTCGGACATGATAGAGAATTGCTCCTTCACGATTGTTCATCATTTAAAAGTGAAAGTGTTTACACTACCCCGCATGCTCTGAGCTGCAAATCAAAATTTTTTTTTTACTATACTAGACAGTCTCTATAACACTGTTTTGATATCGTAATTTATTCTTAACTGAAGATCCCACACATATGTTTCAAGAAGTCATTTGAGCACCAAAATCCTTCAATTTATTTTGAGGAGTAACAATCAGAATACGAAAAACCTTGAGACTCAAAAATGATGGATTATGTTCAATCAAAATTTACATGCATGCATTGTGTTGCAGGCACAACTCAAGTTCAAGTCTTTCCATGAGGCATCTTGCCAGTTAGGATGCATGCTCACACCTTGCAATAAGGTACCAAGGTGTAAACATCCCTTGCCCATTTCCTGTTTGCTATCTCATCTACTATACATGTAAGCTCAAGTGGTTGTTTATTGAAGCAAACACACAACCCTTTGTGTGACACTGGAACCGTTAAGCTCAAAGGCAAAAATAAACTTCATCTGGCACTTTTGTATGCTTAAAGTGGAAGATTAAACATGAGCTGGTCTGAGAAATCCGGCGATCGCCGGGTGTTTGAGAGCTAAAGCAGCATCCGAGGGTTTGCAGCATGCAACAACCCTTAGTCCCAAAATTTGACTTATCGAAGCTTTGAGAATTTGATTGCAATGATTTGTCTAGTAGTTAGTTAGTTAGTTAGATGAGGTTTAACTGCCCAGTTTCCAACCAATTGGTTCAAGTCGAGCCGGCCAAGGCCTTTTTTCCAGTTGTGGCTCACTGGCTTGTTTTCCCTTTCTCCATTGCTTATGCGGAGCATCACGCACAATGGCAGATTTGTCTAGTAGTACATCCTGATACTGATATTAATTAACGATTGGAGAAGACACATTCCAAACACAAGTAGTATCCGATATTCGTATATTTGTAAATTTATAAAGTCAAATTTTCCAAGACAGTACCTGTTGCCTGGCATCTGCATGGTTAACTTAATGCTTCATTCTACGAAACACATATTCAGCTGGCCAAGCCAGGTATAAACAGTATTGCATGTTTATCAATGATCAAGAGCAATGGGCGTGTTTCAAGCAATAAAATAGTTCAAGAGTAACTTGCACAAATGGCGCAAGCAACTGAATTTGGATTTGAACAATTCTTTCGCAGTGCATACAAGTGGTGGCCAAGACACTGGTATGTTACTGTAAATGGTTAATAAGTGCCGGGACCAGTGGAGAAGTTAACGTAAACATATCGAAGGTTTTGCTCGTTCATAAATGCAAAATGCATTTCACGATGATTGCAACGTAAAGGAAAAGCAGGTGTAATTCGAAAATAGCTTAAGTCAGGACAAGAAAAGAATCTCGCCAGTTAAATTATTGTTTATTTTAAGATTTTGAAAAGATTTTTATCTACTCAAGAGGGTCCCTTGACAGAATTTGCATTATTTAATCTATTACTACGTTCTACAGTTTGTAACATATACAGTAGTCTGCAAAATCCATGACACCAGAATTGAATACCAATGCAAGTTTTAGCCATGCCTAGTTGACCACAATTCTATCAGAGAACTTCCTCTGCAGCTCTCTTGAGGTCAATAAATTTAAAGGGGTTTGCTGTTGTATTGCAATGAGACACAGATTTAAGTGATAAAGATCATCAGTAAGTAAGAGCTCTTAACAAAAGGATGGTTTGACCCTTTAAAGACAGTTTGATCAACAGAGCCAGCTTGTTTACAAAAGGGATTAACTGTAGCAAGTGTAGAGATGAGCTTCACCTGCAAAAAAGTTGGTTAAAATCTATTGAATTCTAGCAGCATGCCCAGTCTGCAGTCTGCAAAATAGTAGATCCACTCCCTCCCCACACTTTTTTCTTACAAATTTGTCAAAAAAGATCCTCCTTAATGTAAATAAACCAGCACTTGACAGGAAACCACTTTTATTACTTTGTGTGAGTGTAAATCAAGCAATGAGATTAATAGGCTACAGCCTACAATACAGGTTTCATTTTAGGCAGTTTTCACATTCATTCAAGCTTGTTAGTTAGGGTAACCCTGCATGAGGGTCATGCTTTCTTTGTATAGCCTTTCACTTACCCTCAACAACTGAGAGCAAAATACAAAGAACCTCACTCCCCAAACAAAAAATCTGGAGACCATTCAGAGATAACAACACTCAACTATTATAAATATCTACATTTTGCTCAGCAGCCAATGAACTACATAATGGGAAAGAAGAGCTTGTCTTGAACAAATACAACAATGCAATTTCACTGAGCACTGTTGCTATGGAGATATCAAGCACTTGAAAGGAACATCTTTCATTTGTTTTATACCTGAAACCTTAATTTTAGCACATCATTGATAAATACTGAAAATATTCCTGACAAGTCTGCCCCTTCTGACGGGATGTCTATAGTCCCCGTCTCATTAGTCCCCCATCTCATTGATCCCCCATCTCATTGGTCACCCGTCTCATTGGTCCCCCATCTCATTGGTCCCCCACGTCATAACCCTAACCCTCTAAACCTCACCTAACCCTAACCCTCTAACCCTAACCCTGATCTAATAAACCTAACCCTTAACCCTAACCTAACCCTAACCCCTAACCCTAATGAGAAGGGGACTAATGAGATGGAAGACTAAATGACACGGGGGACTAATAAGACGGAATAATTAAAGGGGGGACTAATGAGACAGGGGACTAATGAGACAGGGGACTAATGAGACGAATCAAGCTGAATGGGGGACCAATGAGATGGGGGACCAATGAGACGGGGGACTGGGGAAGAGCTGACCCTCTTCTGACAGAAGGATTAAAAGCCACATTTCAACTTCTTTGAACCAAAAACATGTGACCTTGAATTCAAGAAAAATGCTTCCATGTACATGGAATGAACATGCATGAAGAGATTGAGTATTTTGCAACTTAAACTTGGACTATTTCTTTTCTTTTTTTTTTTCAAAACTTGTTAATAAGCTGTTCTTATGTTAGTTAAATATTTCAATTTGTACAAGTAAATTGTTTTTGCTTATTAAAACAATCATTTCTGAACAAAGCAACATTAGCACCCAAGATTAAAGCATTGGAAGGATCTAACTTCCCTTTGAGAGATAGTCTTTGCTAAGTATATACTGTACTGTACACAAAACACTGTGGTAATTCAGTACTTGCTTATTCCCAGTTGTATAAGACACAATCTGCACCTGGCACACAACCTCTACGAAAGGTACCTCATAACAAAAGAAAATAAAAAACTTTTATGCAGTTGAATTATCCATTTGATCACCACAGGTTATTTCTATCATTTTAATCACCTATCTTGTTGCTAAGCATCATTGCATTTGGGGTCTAAGGAAAGGCAGAAGATACTTGATGTAAAAGCTACCTCAAACTGAGGTGAACAGATAACAGAAGGAAGATGAATAGCCTGAAGTGAATAGGATTAATAGTAGGTGTCTATTCACTTCGGTTTGAGGATGGCTAACATGAAGTATATGCCGAAAAAACTACCAAAGTTACTGGTTAATCATATTAAAAAGGCTCAGTATTTATTATAAAGTTAGGCACTGAGCCTTGGAGAGTGAAGTCTGTACTATGTAAGGCCTGAATCAATGCTTATTTCCACTGGTTGTTGTCATTTTCTAACTATAAAAATTTACTTTGCAAACTCACAGGCAAAAAAAATGTGAGTTGTTTCCCACTGTTAGATTTAGGCTGGCCCAAAATGAAGTAAAATAGTGTTGCTTTAGCGACAAAAGTACTGCTGTCCCATAACTCTTCAGGAAATGCGAGGGAGAATATACCTTCTCTTAATTTACAAATAGCACTAAAATGTTGTCACCATTTTGTGCCCACTTGATGCTTAGGCCTACAGCGCTACGACTGAACGTTTTGGACCTAACTCTTGCTTTCAAATTGGCCAAAATTTGGTCGGTTAAATTTTATTACAAGAAAAATTTAAAAAAAAAAAACAAACAAACATTATAAATCATCATATTAGTGCAAATTATTAACTTTTGGATAAATATTTATTATTCTTTGAAGAAATTGGCAAATTTAATGAGATTATAGATAGTATTTCAGGGTGTTAAAATGTCTTTATATGGGAACACAGGCTAGGCTGCACTTTCTAAGCTTAAGCTAAATGCACTGGTTCAGGGACTGGGCATTGCACAACAATGGGTGAGCTGGCTAGTAGCGTTGCTAAGTCTGCTTCCAATGATGTCATTTTCGTGAGACGAGCTTATAGTAATTTTTTTTGGGCTTTCTTGTGTCAGATGGGCTGCGCGTGACCTGTATTTGAGAATTCATATGGCCGTTTTCTAGTATATATGAAGCTATTTTCGTCTGGAAAACATTCCTATCGTTAAAAGCTGTATGAAAAGATTATTTATTATTTATTTGTTGAAAACTTAATTTTGGCCGTGTCATACCCTTTTAACAAGGTTTTCAGATATTGACCCCTGGTGACCCCAGATGACCTTTGACCCCCGTAAGAAACAAAAGGGTTCTTCCTCTCATTTTAACGCATCTGCTCACTAAGTATGAAATAAATCCAAGCTTCCTACATTGAAATATCCTGTTAACAAGGTTTTCGGAGTTTGACCTTGGGGACCCCAGATAACCTTTGACCCGCAAAAAAACAAAAGGGTTCTTCTTCTCACCATAACACATCTACACACTAGGTATGACTTCAATCCAAGCTTCCCACCGTGAGATATCATGTTAACAAGGTTTTCGGATACTGACCCCCAGTTAAGATTCCTACCTTGAGATATCGTGTTAACAGGGTTTTCTGAGTTTGACCTTGGGGACCCCAGATGACCTTTGACCAGTTTTCCTCTCACCAAAATGCATCTATGTACTACATATGAAATCAATCCAAACTTCTTAACTTGAGATATCATGTTAATAAGGTTTTTGGAGTTTGACCCCAGTGACCCCAAATGACCTTTGACCCCTGCCAAAAACAATAAGGTTCTTCCCCTCACCATAACGCATCTACAAACTTAATATGAAATCAATCCAAGCTTCCTACCTTGAGATATGGTGTCAACAAGGTCTTTGGAGTTTGACCCCTGATGACCCCAGATGACCTTTGACCCCTGCAAAAAACTACAGGATTCTTCCTCTCATGGTAATGCATCTACATACTAAGTATGAAATCCATCCAAGTTTCCTACCTTGAGATATCATGTTAACAAGGTTTTCAGAGTTTGACCCCTGGTGACCCCAGATAACCTTTGACCCCCATCAAAAACAAAAGGGTTCTTCCTCTCAATATGGGATATCTGTGTACCAAGTTTGAGATTTGTCAGACTTTCCCTTCTTGAGATAGCGTGTTAATGAGCAGTGTCACAAACACACACACAAGCACCGTCCACACACGCCATCATGAATGCATACAGTAGGTTTCTCTTATCATCGAAAACATAAAAATCACAGATTTTTAAAAGACATGACAAGAAATAACTATGTGGATTGCTTCTAATTGTTAGTGTGGAAAAATGAAAACACACCCCTCAAATGACCTTGGGAAGAAACTAACCATTGCTTCTTTTTGTCAGAAAGAAATGGTGTATTGCATGCTGGTTATATTCTCGTTTTTTGCACCAAACTGGCTATTTTACCTGACATCTACTTTCCATGAAGAGCCCAAACTGAAGTATCGTAACCCTTTAAAACAAATGGATGGGATCTTGAGAAAATGTTTTATAATTCATTTGAATTTTCATAATTGATACTTATCTGGAACGTTCATTGGGCAAAAAGGTTGCCGAACAACTACTGATCTGTTATATAGTAAAGGCAATAACGACACACGGTAATAAAAATCAAAACAATTTTTAAAAGACACAAGAAGAAATAACTATGTGGATTGCTGTTTGTGCAGCTAAATGAAAACACACCCCCAAAATGACAGGGGAAGTATAGTAACTAAACATTTCTTCTTTCAGTCTAAAAGAATTGGTGTATGGCATGTCAGTTCTTTCTTTTTTATTGAACATGCATGAACTACAGTAGACCACATGGAAGGTTTCTTTTTATCTGAAAATTTTCGGGAGCAAACTTAGTATTTTGTTTTGCCCTTCAGAGCTCTTCACCAGAGAGTCGAGGGGACTTGTACAAAGAGAAAAGACCGTGTGTAAACATGTCCCTATGTGTCAAGGTGATCATGACTACCTTAGTGCATGCCCTGGCTTTCATGAAAGTTTGTCCTGCAGTAGAAACTACAGCTATGGCTGACAGAAGTGAACATATTTTTTTCTTTTTTACAGGAACATGAATTTCTGCCTTGTCCCCCCCCCCCCAGGGAATGATAAACCTAATTACCTCTGACTTTTTTCATAAAGAAATGATAAGCAATCATTTGTTTTTATACCTAATTTCATGAAATGGCGTGCGCCACACCATTTCTTGTTAAGTTTGTATTGTCTTCAAAAAAAAAAAAAAGGTTTTCCCAAAAAAAAGGGTTTCTCTGTAAAATTCTAGGTTAATGTATGTGCATCCAAGAATTTATGGTACAGCTAGCCTACAGGTAATACACCCTTTTACTGATTACAGCTTGTTGTACAAGGGTAAAATAGTAGTTTTAAGTCGTTTAATTACCAGCTGACTCCATTTACTGGGCTAATGTGATAAAGTGATGGCACAAATTCTATACATAGACAGTCCCAAAGGTCTACGGCTAACTAAGTGACATGAAAGTTAAAATCTACAAATAACCTGCAGAAATGAGTAAAGCACACTTGAAGAGATTGGATGAAGAGCAGGCTGCTGTTGCACAATGGCAATTTCTCTGTAAGTTGTGAAAGGGGATTTTGTCTAGTGAATTACTACATGAAAGCAGCTAGAGTAGATATGCAGTACTATGATGCATCTACACTCTAAAAACAAGAGTGAAATTCACTCCAAAAAGAGTGAATTAAAGGTCCACTCCTAAGGAAGAGTGAATTTCACCCGGAGTGGAGTGAAAATTCACTCCTAATAGAGCGACACTTCATACAGGAGTGGTCCCTTCAATCACTCTTTTGGAGTGAATTTCACTTTTGTTTTTTAGAGTGTGCATAGCAGCTAGAGTAGATCTGCAGTATGATGCATTTACATATCAACTAAAGTAGATCTGCAGTATGATGCATCTACAGAGCA
>WURT03141166.1:0-29045 GCA_009936505.3 Holothuria glaberrima | reverse complement strand
TTCCCAATGACAATTCACCTCACAGGTACCCATTTAACCCCTGGGTGGAGAGAAGCAATTGAGATAAAGCATCTTGCACAAGGACACAACACAATTACCCAGGCGGGATTTGAACCGGCAATCCTTAGATCACAAGTCCAATACCTTAACCATTAGGCTACCATGCTCTCTAAGTCTCTAAGCTCTCTAAGTCTCTGCCTCAAGTCTAAAACACGAGGCAGAGGTCTTTGTTTTCACACTAAATGACAACTTTACGAGCAATATGGCACAAACGAGCTCGTGCTCCGGACTTCTACGAGGAAGAAATGAATGTAATTAGGAATAAGTTTGTTTGGTACAACAAGACACTTTCGGCAAAGCATACCAATGAAACAATGCAAACCATCGTTCTGAATTGGGGCCCTCTTCACGAAATAGGACTGCCTCTAATTTTGTGCCCCAACCCCTTGCTTGGAATAACACGAAGTTGTAGTCAAACAAAATCAACTTGGGAAGGCTTTCAATTAATTTCACTATTTTGCATTGTTTGTTTTCTACATATAAAAATGAAGTTGATTGATGTCAAAAAAGTTTAAGACAAGAGTCCAAATGGTATTCGAAACAAAGAATTTGTATTTTCTTTCTTTCCACATAATTTTAAAACACCGTACTGAAATCATATAACATACTGAAAAGTTTTTGTTAGTTAAAAGGAAAACAATCGAAACCTTCTCTGTTAAATTTATGAAATTTTGAATTCAGAAATACAACTTATATCGTTATCAAAAGCAATATTTTTCGTTCAGATAAATAAAAGGACTACAGGTTTCTTCATAAGAAATAAGAAAGAAGAATAAATAAGCAGTATCTTCTGTTGAAAATAAAAGAGCTACATGCTTCTTTATTTTCATGCAACAGTTTGTGTCCATATCATATCTGTTTTGGTTCCGCAGCAATTTGATTGCCATCGACAAGCATGTTTGAAAACTTAAATTTTCATCAAACAGCAGTGGTGTGAAGTTCAGCAATTATTACCGCATAAATAATCTTTGTACTACATTATGACGAGCAAGAATCCCCTCATTGTCCCTTCCTCCATTTCCCTCTTCAATGATGAAGTTGACTTTCACCATAAGGTTGTCGTCCACAAAACAATCAATATCTCACGTGGGAGTCCTACACCATGAGCAAGGGTAAAATTATGTATAGCTCCGCATGCAGCAATAATACGCGTTGATCGGGAGGGGGTTGGTACATCTTTGCTTTCATGAGACATCTCCATCGCATCTTCAACACACCGTTGCATCTTTCAACGGCCGACCGGATCTGTCTGTGTCTCCTATTAAAACGTTCTTGGGGTTTGTTTCCTGGATGGATGAAAGGAGTGAGGAGCCATCGTTTCAAAGGTTAACCAGAATCTCCCCGTATCCAGCTACTTGTTATATTGTTATCTTCGAACCGTTCCCATACATGAAAATTGCGCAAAATGAATGCATCGTGGCAGGATCAGGGCATCGTGCACCCAGGTTGAAAATTTTCAGTTTTCTGTCGAAAATGATCTGCACATTAATTGAGTGGAATCCTTTCTTTTTCACATATGCTGCTTCATTACAGTGCGAAATGTGCGAGAAGAGGTATGTGGGTCCCGTCTGTAAGACTTACGACAGATGGCCATCCTTCGTGTTGATAAAACTCAACCTTTGACGCCCTTAGTTCTTGCTCATTCGGTCAGTGTATGAAGTGACGCATATTGTCATAAACTGCGTCGGCGACAGCATGAATGCAATTCCTGGTGGTACGGGGTGATATCCCATGTACGTCACCAACTATGGGTAGATATCCCCCTTGTGCAAAGTGACGGAGTGCAGTGCATAGTTGAAGGCTGGGTTCAATACAATCATGCCTGTTAGGTAGAGAGAATGGAAATAATAAATGAATCTCAATACAGTACGGATTTTAAAAATGACCAGTATCATGGCCTTTCCTGTAGATTGAATTTTCTTAACAAAGAGTGTGCGGTGATGCAGCCCCTGGGGGAGGTACGAGGGAGGATAGGTGTAATCCACATTGCAGTTTGGGCCCAAAATATTATGTGTGAAGAAATGCTGAATAGGATATACAACAGTCACATATTCCCAACACTTAAACACATCTAAAATGAAATATAGTATTTATTCAAGTATTATTCTCAATGTACATTTCTACCCGGCCTCCTTCTCTAGTCGCCGTCGCCCACCGAGCTATAATGACCAAATTATTCCTAGCTTGCAACAATTCTGTTCATATACCTATAATTGCTAGCACAGATTGTACAACAAAAGTGACATGAAACATAAATTGTGTCTAAATTGACAGTACCTTACTAGCCTTATACTATGTGTAAAATGACCGAAGCTTACAAAATTGTGAAGTAGGGCAAAGATCAGACTACAATCACTGTAGTTACTTATGAAAGTGGGGGTGAATTTTCCATCAAGCAGTCGTTACTACACCTATTTATGTATTTAGCACTAAACCTTGCTTTTGACTCACCGTAACTTTCTTCTGTCTAATGCCACTCCTATAACATCCAAAGATCATTGGAAATTTCTTTCAAAAAGGCGATATTTTTTGGCAAAGTCATCGCCGCTTTCCTCTTCAAAAGGATTGTACCTTTGCCTTTTTACTCCGTCATTTGCAAAATCGAAGTCGGCCTCTATGCGCCACATCTTCGTTTACAATGACCAAATTGTGTACTATCAAAGTCACTATCGGTGCCTAAGTTGGTCACTGTTAGTGAGTTGATATATCACTACCAGTAGTGATAGTTTCTGTGCGACCTTTTACTGATAAGCTATCATCAGCGCTGATTGCTAATCCCTCTATCTGTAAGCTTTTGTGCAGCCAAAATTTGCTATCAGCGCTCTTAGTGGTGTTGATAGCGCTAGCAACGCTCCTGTACGGTCGACCCAGAACGGAAGAACCGAAGCGTCATTACATCAGTAGCCATGATTAAAACGGACCTGTTGATTTCCATATTAAAGGCATTTTCCAGTGGCATTTAACAAGGGTCTCATGTGAAAGAGAAAAATTCTCCAATTCATGCCCTCCAAATCCCGTAGCAATACTCTTTTCCCAACTCGAGATATCTCATATTTAAGAGTGCTTGTTTCTGTCAAAAAATAGCTCCCGTTCTCATCAAGGTCACATATTGTTATGTAAAGTGGGCATATTGCCTTAGATTCCCTTTGTTTTTCTATATAATTGAATGTCCTGTTTGTCCTTGAAATTTGATACTGTTGGAAAATGTTTAAATGTTTCCATGTAGATTTAGCACAAATCTACACCATATGTAGGGCATAACAAACAAAGTTGCTAAATTTTCCCTTCAGCGGCATTAATATCATAAAGAAATTCAATTCTTTGTCAAATTAATGTTCCGCGATGACATCACAGATTTCCCATAATGCATTTCATCTTGAGAAAAAATTGCGTTTCTTTGAAAATTTGTATCTTCCAAATGCTGCCAGCTATTGAGATGTGGTTTTCACCTCCTAAAAGAGAAAAAAAATTCTGCATTTTTTGAACCCACTGAATTTTGTCTTTGAAAAATTCCTTTAAACAGGTAATATATGAGGCAGTGAGAACTCCTATAAATGTGACTGTAGCTCCAAGAGAACCCAACTAGTACATCTGTGGTGTTCTACAGACAATATATGTTTAACTTCCGAGCCACTTCATGTTGGTAATTAGGACCAGAGTGTAAAGAAACATTTATTTTGAAAGGACTAAATATTTGCAATTAACAACCTCTGTTGTCAACAGCATTAGATATCACCTTCTTTAAATGTCTGTATAAACAGTTTAGTTCTAGTGAGCATTTGAAGCATGAACTTTACCACAAGATTCAACGCAAAACTTGATGATTTCGAGGTCACGGTGAGAAGAGTTGCCTCGGCTTCGGCTATAAACATCATAACGCAGACATAACGTAGCCTAACCACTTGAACATCTAGTGGAGCAAGGCGAGGCTTTACGTAAGACTATATATGAATATGACCCACTTTTGAGTTGGGAAGCATATGCTTGTAATTCCTCAAAGCAGGACATGTTCAAAGAATTATGCATCATATAGCTAGCAAAACATCCCTGTAGGTCGAATCCCTTTTTAGTCGATGGTTCATTTAGTCGGAAAGTAAATGCTTTTATTGATTTGCCTCAAAAATGAAAGTTTGTAAAGATTGTCCTTTGGACTATCATATCCCACTGCAGAAAATACACTTAAAGGAGCCATGAACGCCAAGTGACAGAAGACTTAACAAAAAGCTATGATAGTGGAAGCGAGGAAAGACTTGAACTGGTCTAAGAGAACCGTTTAAGAGAACCGTTTAACATCAGGACAGTACGCAAGGGGGGAGGGGTTCGATGGGTTCGTCCGAACCCCCTTGAAATACGAACCACCTCCGTGAATTGTAGGGGTTCGATAAATTTTTAAGTCAGGCAAAAACAGCTCAATGGAGAATGTTTAATTAAAATAGGTAGGCGGTAGCATTATCTGATACTACGTAGTTTGTCACTTGTGTACAAGTTTTTCAAAATTAGTGTTCTTAACGGAGATTGTGTCTTTTAAGTAGACCAATGACATCTTTGTGCTTTGGATTGGGTTAATGATCGCAGATTCTTTGTAGTACTGCTATGGTGGGGTTTTTCAACCGACTAGACATGTTTCTGCTCTTGGTTTTAGGTTTTGAGCTTCATCAGTAGTGGGACTTTTCAGTTTGTCAGACCTGGTCTTAATTCAAGTAGAGAATTAGAGCGCCTCGATAAGAGCATCGAGATAGCAATCTTCAACCTCGTGACTTAGTTCCAGTTCAACCTTCCTTTCCAGATAAGTTTTAACCTTAAAACCTATTAGGCAAAATACGCCTTCTTCTAGGCTAGGAACCGTGGTTTTGGACAACTTTGACACATATTCGGGTCTCCTGACCATGCATGTGTGTCAATGTCTTAGTTGAGTTTCTTTAGCTCTGTGCAGAGTACATCGTATCCTTATTGTTAAAATGAACCATAGGGATCTGAGGACTGATATTCTGGTTGTTTCAATGGGGTAGTTAACAAACTTAAAGCCCCTGCCGAGAGCTATTTTCTCTATGTCCAACAGTATCGGAGAGTTTTTAGTGAAGTGTTCGGTTTGTTCCGCCTTCAGACTACTTTGACAGTTTTAATTCGGCCTTTCATGGCCGTACGGAATTTTTGAGATCTAGCACGAAGTTTTTCCCTTTTCAGGGTTCTGGAAAACTTCATACTTTTTGTAGAAGGAATTTTGATTTAGTATCTTATTTTGCCACTTTTGGCTTCTTACAAGATGCATGTAAGATTCACAGGGCGGCGCCACAGGGGGTAGGGGCGCCACCGCCTCCTCATAATTTGCAAGAAAAGGGGAAAAGAGAAGGAAAAGAAGGAAATGAAAGAGAAGAAAGGAGGAAGCGAAAGAGAAAGAAGAATAAGTAAAGAGGAAGGGTGGGCTAGGCCTATATTGAGCTTCCAGGAGGCCCTATTTTGGTGTTTGCAGCCTTTAGATACCCTTTTATAATGCAAAAATTAAGCAAAGAAAATTTTTGTTAAAGTTCAAGGATGTTTCTGTGGACTCGACGCACGTATTTTTGCTTAAAAACTTACCCCGAATAAAAGGCAGTAAAGTATCCAAAAGGGGGGCTTAAGATAAGATAAGATCAACTTAATTAAATCCCGCAATACTCGCATTAAACAGAACAAACAACAAAAGACACTGAAAATTACAAAATATACATACAAATAACACTTGAAATACAAAGAAGCAGTAAAAGTATAAGACAAGAGAAACCAACTTGGCAAGTTTCAGAGTTTGAAAATGAGATTATGGAATTTAATAAATTGTGGTATAAAAGAGGAAGGGTGGCGATTAGTACTCGAGTAGGGTTATCACATTCTACCACTTTTAGGAATTACTACATTGTTCAAAATCACACTGTGTGGATGGCCTTCGTCTTGCATAATTTTCGTTAGTTTTATCCCTAATCTACGTTAATAAAACATTCAGGAGGTTTGTTGACAACATAAAATCTCTTGGAAGCAAAGGCTTCTGTCCTCTTTCACACAACCAAATATTAGAATTCACTAAATTATGAAAATTTCCCAGCAATGTATGATCAAGTTATATCACAGAGACAGCACCATTTTGCATCTAAGCAACCTTAAATTAACAAGGGGGACGCCCCTCTCCCTAAACCCCTCCCGAAACAGGGCCCTCTTTCACCCAAACAAAAATTAGAATTCACTAATTATAAACATTTTCCAGCCATATATGATCAGTTAAAAAAAACCAAATAAAGGCTTAGACAGCACCATTTGGCATCTAAGCAACCTTAAATTAACAGAAATTTCTCAAAGGGGAGGGAGACATCCCCTCGCATCAGACCCCTCCCCCAGGCCCCTATCAAAATACCCTGGCGCAGCCTCTGTGTAAGAAGGAGATGTTTTTAGCAAGTTGACCAGAATAACTGTATAACTTTCTAAGTAGGTTTTGTGTTTAACAAAAATTACTCTTTCAGGAGTGCTGTTCGAAGAGTTTTTAGTCTTTTGGAGTTTCTGAGAGACCTTCTCTTATAGGATGGTTGGCTCAGAACTCTATTAATTAAAATTAATATTTGAATTAAATCTTTTTTTGGTAACCTGTAACAAACAAAAAAATAACCTGTCAATGGCCTTTGGCCAAAGAAAATGCCTCCTGGTCGCAGATTTTTTCCCGTTACTATCTCCTGATTCTTTCAGACTAAAGCTAACATTTTACACCCATTCTCTACCACACAAAGCCGTTCATTTGAGATTCAAATGTGAGCAGTAACTTCTGGTAACCAAATTAGGTAACTATAATTTTCGGGGTTTGGGGAGAGGACACATGGCGCTGCCATAAACATAAAGTAAATCTGCCAAATTTGAATGAGTAAACAGACAGTTTTTCGGCCAAATGTACCACCATTTTCACTTAACCATAATCAAACACTGAAAAAGGGGAGGGCGACACCCTCCCCTTTGACCCCTCCCTCAGGAAACAGATCAGTTACACGTGATCGAACCCCCCCCCCTTCGCAAAATCCGGCGTACGAGCCTGAACATTTTCATGGCGAATTAAAGATGCTGTATTTCTTCGGTAAATGCATTGCCATTTTCGCTTGAACGTGTTTCTTTTACATAATCCGGGATATTGTAAGTAATCATATACTATATACCAACTGTAGATTAAGAAAGAATGGGAAGCTACATTACACAAGGATGGTAACATCTGAATAGAATTGACTTTTGTCTATGAAATACGTACTCACAGGGCCTCTACAGTACAATATGGAACAAAATAATCAAAGAGGTCGGCAAAACTAAACTCATTTGTCGAGTATACCAATTCATAGCCTAGTCCTTATCTGAGATATAAAATATTGAAATTTACCCATGAATTTTCACTTATTGTTGTAGGATCTTCGGAGGGACATGTCCCTAAAAATTTTACTTGGACCAATGAGCTTCAAAGTTAAACTTTCATAACATTAAGCTGATGTTATAGATGTCAGGTAGCCATTTTTTTAATGACAAATAATAGTCAAGAAAAATAAGTTATCTGAGATAAGAACTGTAACCAGTCTGTTGGTATATTTTTCCCATGCCAATGATCAAGGTAATCCTTTATGTGATTATGAACAACTTCTTGGCAGTAACAGTTCGTGTAGTCGGCTTTCTTGAACTATCATGACTTCAAATGTTCACAAACCTGAACTCAGCCTAGATGTTAAATATTATGTTTCCTAATGGACCTGTTGCAAGTACTACACGGTTGCATATGTTAAGTTCAGGTTTCTAGCCAGACGGTAATAGAGGGGGCAAAGCAGGTTCCTGTGAGTAAAAATATCTTTAAGGTGTTAGGCGAAATATGCACACATGTATTAAGGCAATAACAAGTTTTAACTTTTCTACGAGGTAGAAAATTTTTTAAGGTGGTTTCACCTCCCTGCTTCAAACCCCTCCTTTGGACTCGGCCCCGGTTCAGTGGGAATTGTATAAAGTGTTGACAGATACAATGGTACCTTTTAGTAGTTAAAGTGTATCTTATGTCTAAAGTTTTAAAATAATATTGTTTCGAAGCTTGAAAAAAATGGATCCAAAGGGTATAATTTCCACTTTCACAGCACATTCCCGACCTGAGATATAAAATGTTGAGCTTATTCACTCAACTGAAAATAAATTGGGCATTAATTTGTGATGTCAGTTTTGTACTGCTCAAAGTACTGTCTTTGTTTGTCTTTGTTTGTCTTTGTTTTTTCGAAGGCCACGGTAGCTTGTGCCAAAATGTGATCACTGTCTTACTGTTATGGTGAGTGGCTATATGAGTCCTCTCCGAACAATATGATATATGCAAGAGAACAGTAACAATATTACGGTGATATTAACATCTTAATTTCAAAAGGAGACAAAAACAGGTAATGTGAGTTGTTCAAGAAGGACATCACAAATTATTGCGTAATCGACTATTTCAAATTAACATTTTGCAAAATCTTCCTATGCCAGAACTTGTCAAGAGATGTTATCACTACCAATTAGGTGCTCATCCAAGCATTGGTCAATAGCCAGATTAAACTTAAAGGTGGTGTAACTTTCAATGTTCATGAGTAATCTGATCCCTCTTTATCAGTACTAATTTCAGGGCAGGATGTGTTGTTAGTTGTAATGTAAACCCCTCAGTGCTGGGCTACTGTTGTACCAGAATGGTCAGCAAAGCTTTAACAAAGTTGTTGCTCATTGGAGCAACTAGTTGAAGTAATGAACCAGTGGTCGGGTACTTTAATTGGGAACAGCAGTTTTGCCCTAAAAACTGCGGTAGCTATGACTGATTTGAGAAAAGGCAAATTTTGCGTCATGAGATAAGAAATTTCAACATTTTATATCTCAACAACGGAGTAAGCTATGAAAATGAGAGTTGGATGAACAAAATTCATTTTCCAACCTCTATAATATATATTCTTGTAATTCTAGACTTTGGGTCTTCTTTAAGTTCATTGACTCAGGAGTCTGACTGATGATTTACTTACAAACTAGGCCAAAGGTGACCATTCATAAAGACTGTTTAAGTCAGGAAAATTTTAGGTGTAAACAGCTTTTTAAGAGTATCCATATGGCCAGGCTTCCCCACCCCACCCCGAAAATGCTCAGCTAGGTATAAATGTTTACATATTAGATTACAAATTTTCAAAGGAAAATCTACTTTTTGGCTCCTGTAACGTTAATGAGTACGCGCACTAAATGAACACAACAATGTTCCTTTCAACAAATTTGAGCTCCAAAATACAGCAACATTTCTTTTAACGATTCCAAAGCTGATTTGGGCACCCTGCACTTTAGGCTCCTTGGAGGCTTTTCCCAAACCGATGTGAAGATCTCAGCAATATTTGCTTTCATCTGTATGGTTAGCACTTGCCCTTTGGAGAACGAGCTAAACACATCACTTACATAGCGTAAACTTTCGAATACTTTACAAAAACCTTTTCGTATCCCATAAAAAGTTACTCTCTGACTGAAAATTGTACCGTATTATTCACTGTGTCCTGATTTATGAAAATATCAAACCTGCCTCCCTCTCTATTAGGTTTCGATCATAAGAGAGCCTGTCTTCCCCTTATTCATCCCCACGTCGACATTATCTGATTAAACACGGAAGATTTAACGTAAATGATGACGTCTATACTTCAGCAGAACTAGGACTGTGGCAATATTTAATACGTTTTGAAGGAAATTCAAGACTTTATTTGCGGTGAGTACAAAGCTGCTAATGTGAAAACTGCATAAACTAGTACATCTTAATTTCAACATTTTTTTACTCATAAAACAGTTTTACAACATTTAGGAGTGATAGAGAATACACTGAAATTTTACGACAATCTTTCTTGTAACGATAACTTTTGAGTTTAATAGCTAACGACGCATTCGACTTGATTGATTTCCGCTCAGTAGGTGTAACCCAACACGATCAATCAACGCCTAACTTCAAGTCGGTGAAACCTTTTTTTTACTTATAGCAAAAGTCTAGAGGTAAATTATCAACCTAGATAAGGATTTTTATCCAAACAAGACGGAAAATGTTTTGAACATGCGTGTGCCAGACTTTTCAAGATCTTAGAAAATTGTATACGAAATTACTTATGTTTCGGTGGACTTAATATTCTGATCAAAGTTGCGAGATGAACAATGTTCAAAATTAGGACAGTGTTAGATCAGAGAGTTGACAAGATGTACATTCGGGACAGCCTTAAATGGTGTCACTAAAGATCCTCTGAAGGAACTACATTCTCTAAAGCAATCATACTTTGACATCTCATGTAGCATTTTTGCCATCAAATTGGATAGAACATGTGGTTGCAGGCTTATCCTTAGGCTTCTTTTCACAAAGAACCATGTAACTTCTATAAATTTGTAAATTAAAAGGCTCTTCAACCACGAAAGGAACATGCCACATACAACTGCGCCGAACCAAAGTAAACACTTTTCCTTGTTTAAAGGCGTGGAAGTATTCTCAACAGTACTAGCCGGTAACCAGTAAAACATATCCCACTGCTACCATGCAATTATTGCGCCGCCAAAGGCGACGAAGGTATATCATGTCAGGTACTTTGTGGGAAATATCGGAAAATCCTTGCTAGCAGATGCAATTGGAGCCTTGAAAGACATTTACTGATAAGTAAAACGACATGTAAGAAACATAATTATCATTTACACCTTCATCTGTCTGGACGGATCAGCTCCTTCTGTCACACCCTCTACACTGACACATATATGACTCTGTGAACATGACAATTAAACTCAAAAGCTGAAGCTACAATTTGATCGTAGATTATTAACGCATTCATGTTCGTTGATCATCTTGTCTTTACCCTACTTATTTTACTGTTACATGATTTCAAACATTGAATCAGTTTAAACCTATCCAACAACTTACACAATCTAAACTTTCGATAGCCTTTGGAATTTCTGGCAGGAAGTGCTTAATCTTTTCCGTCTGATACAACCATCCTAATCTCGTATAAGTGTGTGTGTTTTTTTATTTATTTATTTTTTTTTCTTTTGTAAGTTTGTTATAGAGATAGGTCAGTTAAAAAAGAACTCCGAAGGCGTTAAGTCTGCTGCGTATCTCTGCATTTATCAGAGAGGGAATGCAACCAGAGGTACTTTTGCAGAAGAATACAACTCCAAAGATATTAATAAAATTTTTGAATTCTTAAAAGATAACAACTCCATCCCATAAGAGATAAATTCATATAAAGTGTAACTCGCACTACAGTACACATATGTATATAACTCGTTAAAAGTACATTTTGTAACCAAAGTTGACTCTCTGCAACCTATATCTTTTCCTCTACGTTTTCTAAACTCTCTTAGGATGCCAGCCGGAAACACTCAGTTCGTGATTTATTCACTTTCTTGACTCGAGAGGGGAGTATACCGTAATGCTTGACAGGGACTAGATCGAGGTTCCAGGGAGATTCTAAAAAGTTATCTTCGGTGACTCGAGAGAATGGATTCATACTTATGATTGTCTTGAATGAATTAAAGATTTCAGGTTACATGCATAACGGAAAGGTTGGCATTCCAGTCCGTTCGATAATTTACCAGGCGTCAAGTTTGTCTCTCGAAAAACAAAATGGTTCCCAAAGGAAACCTTTGATAGACAAAACAGTGCCATTGCCATTGATTGAAATGTATTCACCGAGTTCATGAACCAAAACATATTTTGTCTTCGGGGATGCCCTTACGAGAAAATATATTTTGTAGTGTGTGTTATGACAATCCTAGTGACAATTTCAAGATTTTTAGTGAGAGGAAGCTCAAAATTTCTATATACAGAGATTGTAAGTAAATAGATTTTGGTGGATTGATAAAAGATCTCTTTTTACTAGACTATTTGAACATAAAGGTATTAGCAAATAACATATAAAAATTAAATAGGCCTTAACGAAATGTGTGGCTTAGAAAATAGTGTTCGGTACATTTTTTTCCCTCTCGTCCTTATTACAATCAAAGCAATTTTTGTATGGACATCGTCTGTGTGCCAGAAGCGAGCAGTGAAATCGATTGGTTTTGTTTGTTGTCTTTTTTTTCGTTTGGAATTTTTCTTCGGTTTGTAAACCATAAGACATTCCACCGTGGTCCCTGTCTTTTAAATTTATCGTGCTCCATGATATGTGTGTGCTGTACAATTTGTAACATTCACATCCGAAGAAGCAAATAACAGGATTCCCCTTCAAATAAACCATTAAGGGAAACGTTCTGTATGCCCCCATACCCCATGCCATACGTCATCCAAATGGTACAGTCTAGTAATTAATATCTTTCCAACACCTGATTGTATACTAGAGGACACAGAAATATTGTAGTATTTTACCTATTTGTTTACTTTTTGGAAACAACAGGAGATAAAACCATTCAAGATCCGGCGTTAAGCCTGCCAATTGATAGAAGGCAGCTGAGAGATATGTTACTGTGCCATTATGTCTAAATACCACTAAATTTCTAATCGTTGAACAGGCTTATATTTGTTGCTACAATTATCTACTTACATCATGAGCTGACCAATGTTAACTCTTGTTTGCTTTTTCAGGATGTTATGATAAGTGTCGAGTGTTCATCAATAATTTGTTGTATTCAACTCAAAGCGTACGATGAAGTGATGTTTCATGCAGAGGCAATGCTATTTATCCGTGCAGAACAACACAAGCAGACACCCAGCAAGCTATTAATTATCCAACGAGTTGTGGCAAAGTTTCTGTAAAACTTTAAAACAAAATCATTTTGATGACTTAGTTAAAAGTGACATATAATTACGTTGCCTAGGCTGCTTCTTGGAATTCAGTGGTCGGATCCGTGGACAAGGTGGTCAAGAATGAAGCTAGTAGGTATACAGAGCGTCGTTTGGCTAAGCCTATTCTATGGTATAATAACACACAATGACACCACAACTTTGCTCGCCAACATCCACGTATTGGAGTCTTTGCTTATCACTTTTTCATGCAATTTACAAATTCTCAAGTGAGCAGCACCATAACATTTTTGTAACCCTCAGTTCGTCTTATTTGAAAATATTTTCACAGATTTGCAGCTCGCCAATATTTTTTCGTCTCGTGTACCCGTAGTAAGCTCCGATTTCGTTATTTTAAGATGGTCTGGTGTCAAATTTTGTGAAACCTTTCTTTCCCATTAATCTGCGGTTTTAGTGTCTGTTCTTACGCCATTTTTTTCTTTAAAACTGATATATCTGTTACTCATACGATGGCTACGAACCACCATGTGGGCCCCAATATCTTTCAAACTTCGCGTATCTATTTCCCGTCCAAATCTTCTCCCTCACTTTGAACCTATTATCTTTTCCCATTGGTTTAGGACGCATCTGCTATCTTTCTGTATATGTTTACGTTTAAGCAGACGGTGTACATTGTCGAAGAGTGAAATGTTGAAAAATCATAGCTAATTATGAACGGATTTTGCGTACAGCCAAAGGCAAAGGAGAAACTATTCCTTGGTTTTCAAAGCCCAAGGGCGACATAAAACACCTTATATTAACTTTCAAAGTAAAAACGTTTGTTGGGTTCTAAGCGCTTTCTATGACGCGACTGTTCATTAGTAAAGAATTGTAAGAGTCATTGAACTCACAGTAACAATCAATGATTTACGGAGAGTCGGTCTACTTAAAATGTTCAGATATGGGGTAATATAGGTCTAGTCCCGAGAAAAAGATAAATTTTCTTAAGTATATGACTGGTTAGTGAGAAAATCTATCATTGTTAGGTTTGGAGGATTTTTTCGAGGGTGGTGGCTGCAGATAGAATTTGTCCCTGTACAATAAAAAGACACTGAAATGTGTATATCGTACTGAAGGCAGTTCAGGTTACTGAAGTTTTCTGTTTTGATGATTTGTAAGTTACGATCACGAGAGATTTCAGAAGATAAGAGTTTGTTCAAATCAAAGCGGTTACAGAAAGTGAGTCTTCTAGTGTGAATTAATGATGAGTGGGTTTTCTACATTGATCTTTAACGTCATATTTCTTCATATGTTGCATGTGCAAGTTGTATCCGTTTGAAGCCTTGGGTCACACTCGATAACCGCTTAGGCATTTCCTCCAAACCATGTCATTGTTTAACGAAAGCAACTATTCAAAACAGAAGTGTTATATGAAAACAAATATGGTCATCGATTGAGAAAGCGATCAACGGCGTCTGCTGATAAAATCTTTGTCTGGGACAGCTTCGTTGACTCACGCTCTCGTTCTGGGTATTACTGTGATGCAATCCCCAAATTTTGAAAAGTAATAAGCTCTAGAGATCCTGCATTGAGGGATGAAAGTGTGTTACTCAGTCCGTAAGGGTATTTTATGTAGTAGTTAGTGAGGAACACTTTGTCAAATTGATCAAAAAGAAACCATGATAAAATCTAGTAGTCCTCCTCACATTTGAGAAATGAGTGGATATGTGTATGGGGCACGACGGAAACGAAGACTACCTTAAAATTTCAGCGTAAAAACCCTATTCCATTGAGCCATTTGGTTACTTAAGAGTGAATGATGTTTAGCGTCATTTCCTTAACTTCCACTTACATTACGTATAAGTTATTGACGATGATAAGGGCGAAGTTTGATGTTGAAACAATGACAACCCTTAGTTTATTCATTATAAGGTGATGCAAGTAACGAACAAAACCTTATTAAGTTTACTGACCATTTAAAGGATGCAAATAAATGAGTACGGTGTAGTCGATCGAATCAAGTAAGGAAAAGGCTGGAAAGAGGGCAATATCGAGTGATACGACACGAACATACCTACTATATTTAAAGTCGCCTTAGGTTTCATGGTTCTTTGAGGCTAAAACGATAAATGGATAGATGGATATAAATAGGCTTACTTGGGCATAACCTGTATATTGGCGTACCATGCAATGAATCACGCTGGCTGTTGTGTTTGCTTGCGTCTACCTGTGTATCTATGTGTTTGTGAAGCTTGGCTTGTAAACACGATATCTCAAGATGGCAATGATGGACTACTCGTCATACTTGGAATACGAAATTATCATATAGACAGGAAGATGTCTATTGTTTTTTGGTGGAGGTCAACGATCATGTGAGGTCACCAGAGGTCAAAAACCGGAAACCTTGTAAACACGATATTTCTAGGTAGGCTGCATGGATGATTTTCATAATTGGCAGGTTGATGGGTTAAAGTCAGAAAATGAAGCCTATTGATTTTCGAAAAGGGTATAGGTGACCTGAGGTCACCCGAGGTGAGAATTAGAAATCTCAAGATAGCAATGATGAACAATTTTCGTACTTAGTGTATAACTTTATAATATTAAAAAGAAGAACCCTATAATGTTTTCTGCGGAGATCAAAGGTCATATGAGGTCATCAGCAGTCAGAAATCGAAAACCTTGAAAAACACGATATTTCAAGACAGGGATGATGGATCCTTTTCTTACTTGTTATATAGTGTGCTACTTTAAGAGAGAGGGGACCCTATGAGTTTGCTGGAGGTCGAAGGTCTTATGGGTCATCTGAGGTAAAATTACGAAAACTTCGTAAACTATATAGACAGTGGGCGGAACCTCTAAATTGTGTGCGGCGTTATGTGGCTAAAAGTAAGGACTGAATTTTTCTACCATTGGGAAGATAAATTTATAGAGAACATTTATTTTTCCACAAGCATAACTGTTACAGTAATTATTCAAATTTAAATTACCTTATTATGAACACGTGCAAAGGATGATTTAAGTATAGGCTGCATGATTAGAAATACTTGATGCTTAACGAGGTCTTGATAGCTTAGAGAATTAGTGCTCGATTTCTCACACAGACGGTCCGGGTTCGAATCCCTTCTGAGACATGTTTTTTTTTATTTTTTGTGATTCAATTTTTGGTGGGTTCAAAGGTCATGTGAGGCTAGCAGGGGTCAAATTGTGCAAACATTCAAACAAATGATGTAGTCAAGAAATATTAACATGAGGGATGAACCTCAGTGTAACAAAGCACTGTCTTCAAGAAAGGAATCACTAAGTCGGGGCTTTCTGGTTATAACTGTAGACCGATATTGCCCACCACTTTAATATGAGCAGACGTTCTACACATAATTTACCAGCGAAGTGACCCATATCTGCTTCTATGAGAAACCAAATAATATTTTGGTTGTAAATGCTTCATTATAACACTCATACATTAATATATTAGACACCTTGGTATAACATCTATCAATGCTTTTCAAGAAGGGCTGGGTCAAAGAAGCTGTCACGTTACCTACTATCTGATATAAAGTGATATTTACGAGAGCGTTGCATTCTTGGCCAGCAATAATTACCCAAAAAGATCAACTTTAGTGATGAAAATATTATATCAACTAACGCAAGTGAGAATCAGGGGGTCCATTTTTGGACACTCATGCGGTGTGTCATGTTATAAGGTGCTTCCATATTAGTATTCCTTTTTAGATTTCATAAGAAGTATTAAATATTAAAGGTAAACCAAAGGCTACTCTGGATGAATTTAACAAATAAACAACAAAGTATTGTAAGATCATTGAACGGATCATTCCTGAATAAGGATACCGGGATAAAATTAATTCAAATTGGGTGGCTTCATTTTCCATTAAGTTTCCGTATTCAAAAGATGACTAAGGTGTAACACGGGCGTGCAAGTCATAAGATGAGGTGTTGTGGCAGGTTATAGCTGAAGACGCAGCGTGGCATCAATTGGAGGTTCCATGAATTAGGTAATTTCTCTCAATGTGGAATCCTGTATGATAATTTTACCCAATATTTTTATTACCCATACGTTTTGTATTATTCGTTACCTTTTATCGTGAGTTTGCATTTTTTCCCAGTCTTACCTGCAATGTGCTGTCCAACAGGAAACAAAAATGCAGATTTGGGTAGTACGGTATCCAACTTTTTTTCGTCGATTTGTCGATTCATTTACTGAGTTTTTAGTGTAGGCTGTTTCGTGATTACAAAAGCCTTACCAGGCAACGATCACCATAGGATTACATTTAACCTAAACTTTCGCTAAAAGGAATGGCGTACATGATGCATTATAAAGGAAATTTAAAAGCATTAGATGCAACAAGTTCATTGTGGAATACTTTGTCCATCTCCCAGAGTTAAATCAAAAGGTCAGTGAATTGAAAGCACTTTTCGATTGCTTTCGCCGTAGAATTAAGTCTACTCAATTCTAATTTAACCCTTTTCGAAATGTCAAAGCCATTTTCTTGAAACGAAAGAGTTTCTAGTTATCGACACACCTGTTCTGTTTTTCAATTCCCGTGATCTTCTTATACATTAAAGAAATTCCTTCACTTTAAAATAGGAGTCAGGCACTGCAAATTTATAGCAGATAGCCTTGTGGGAGTATCTTATAGTTCGTTCTCGCAATGAATTGAATATATTCTCCCCGCTGCAGAGCGTACAGTTACGACGTGTCATGTCATTTTTCAATTTAGTGTACCTCGGGCAGAAATGTGACAGGAAATTGTATATTTTGAATGCAAACGGGATTTTAAGACGAAAACCGTCAAAATAGTGAGTTACCAAATTTGATAGTTTCTAACGAATTTTATTACAATTCTCCCAGGAATATTCTTCGCTCTCTTGCAAAAAATTGAATCTTTAAAGGAAAAATCAATACTTATATGAAATATTTATACGTTGAGTTTATCAGTGAAACGTAATCGGTAGAAAAAACTTGGCAATGCTAACTTACTGAATGTTTTCCTCAAAAGTAGACAATTAAAAAGACTTTAGGGTGTAAAAAGTCCGTCAATTTTAATTTTAGAGTTGAAGTATAAAATCTTTTGAGGAAAACAGAAACCGCAAACCTAGCAGCTACAAAAATACTGTGTCTCCAGTTACTGGAAGGCTTATATGAGACACTAAGCCTAAGGTGTTGCAGTTGACTACAAAATTTCCTTTTAATTTTGATTGCGTCAAATTTTTTATCTAGAAATATGATTCACTATATTTTAATTAAAAGACAATTTTTCACTTTCATTAATTCATTACAAATTGTTTGAAGTTTCTTTAAAATAGTTGTGTTTAATGAAATTTGAGCAAAATAATGTAAATTAAAGAATGGGAAAAGCAAATCAGGTAGATACCAAAGATACCTTTGGTACGAATTAAAACTGGATAAGAAAAACGATGAACCTGACTTAATTAAGAACACTTTTTTCATTTATTAGATCACTTCGTGTCATTTATTTAAGACTGCAGAAGAGAATGAAGTTCTGAAGTGTAGATAGTAGCAGAAGTACACAATCATTGCAGACTAAGAAACTACTACAATGGTATCATTACACCTACCAAACTCGTTGCAAGACAGAGGACAGACAAGAATGGCAAATTGAGAATATAGGCCTATAACTCAAATATCTTCCGTTTCGCTCCCCTTGGTATCAGTTTATTCTCAGTTTCAGTGATTGAACTCGAAGTTCTGAAGACTTCTTTTTTACAATCAAATCAAGCTCTGGATGCAGAGATCTTGAATTTAATGGCCCGCGTCTTTGTTTCTGATTGTGTCGGAGATGAGCTGCTGGGTGATGAGAAATAACACGAAAGGTACACCTTCTTGGGTCACATGGGAATAAATGATAGATTTAACACGCACAGGGAAGTCGAACAGGTTGTTATGAACTTTCAAAAAGGATACAAAACGTATAGACGACGCATGGCAATATGTTCCGATGGTCTCAGGAAAGGGTTATCCCGCACAATGGAACTTTTGTGCGTCGTCCTATGCCCTGAGTATGCATGGCATAAAACGATTTAACACACTTAGTGATGCTTAAGGTTTAGCCTCCTATTTTTACATTCCTATGAAATTGTCACTTATTCTAAAACTTCAAAGTATTCATGATGGACGAATAGCAAAATTATGTACATCGAAAAGGCACTGACATTTTTTCCAATTTCTTTTCAACAAGATTGGAAAGAGTACTCCAACATATTACGCTACATTATGTAACCTCCGTTACTCTTGATTGTTCAAAGTTTGTTATTCCTTTAACATTTGCTTACATCATCAATAATTTTGTCCCGAGTGCGTCCATCAGTTAGTACTGTAAGTGTTCTTCCATGAACGAATAATTCATTTATGATTTTGGCTAAAGGTTCCTTGATTTGATAGCCTTCATATAAGTTGTCCTTTTGCTCTTTAATAATTTCTCAAAATATGACGGTATCGAGTCACCGTCTAAAATGCCATCAAGTTGTTTTCTCCTCAAAAGGAAACAAGTGTTTTGTTACGGTACTTACATAGCTGTCAATCCGAAGAAGTGATCCTTATGGAATCTTTAGAAACAACCGATCTTGGAACACTCATCTGGTACGCCTTACAGCATTTTGCATTACACGAGAGTTGATGTTTCATTTTCACATTATTTCTATATGAACATCTTACAGAGAAAGGAGAAAAAGGGTCATCAATTCTTTGTAGTCCAAAAGAGGAAATGACAAACTTGCAACAAGAAATGCAAAACAGATGCAGATATTTTCAAGAACTGTTTGAGAGGAAACTTTGAGTTTAGGCGGAGTACATGGATGTATTATTTGTTGTTCTAACGCGTGTTCTAAGTCTATGTGCGTCAAATATTAGATGTGCATATGCAGTGATAATTACATTAGGTGAATAATGAAAGTTTTTACAGAGTAGGAACTGGGATCGTAAGAAAATAAATCTACTTCCATTATGGTAGACACAAACTGAAAAGCTTAACATCAAAATGTGAGAGGGCACTAGAGTTGAATTTTCAGAGAGGCAGTTTTTAAGCCTTTCAGTACTTACAAAATAAAACTCAAAGTAGCTGGAATTAGGGAGCTGTTAGGAAGGAGAACCAACATTCTAAAGACACTTTGAAGCAATGTTCCTTTCCGATGGTAATCTTGTTTTCTCCTCAAATGTCCATCACATCTACCAGGAACAACTATGGTTTAGTGACCTTTTGTTAAATGGCATTGAAAAGATCTACTACTTTGAACCGTTAGCTTTTCGTTGCCAGTCGTCATACAAACATATGAAATTAGACACGTGTGTCGTTATTTGGTCGCCATAAATGCCATTTCTGTTAACTTCATGGAAGAATTTCCACACATAACTTACATTTCGAGTATGTTTGTAAGTGATGAGTAAATTTGCGAAAATTGATGAAAGCTTGACAATGTTTAAAGCAGAGGACTCATGCAGTTGGTAGGGACACAAAGAATGCACATTACTTCAAGTTTCAATGACAGTCGTTTAGCTGAATATCTTGAATAAAGCTTGGTCCCCGTCTCTATCAAATCTCAGATCAATGCATGTCTATACACAGGCATTTAATTCAGGATTACATCATTAGGAAGGGAAATGTCGACAGGTGCTTAACACAATAGGAACAAAGAGACCTGTCAATCAAAGGTTGATATATGAGTGAGATTAAATCATCTATAGAACTTATTGTCTGATAGATTTCGTATTTGTGTCCCCTTAACACCATCGGCGTAGCCAGAGGGGGACCAGGGGGGCCATGGCCTCTCCCAATCGAATTATACAAAAAAAATATTTTTTATAATTTTTGAAATGGAACAAAAAATTGACTTCAAATGATGCTAAATGTTGCACCAGATTACACCTGAGGGTACTCAAATATTCAAAAATTTCTCGAAGGGAAGGGGGTTGGGGGAGGGGGACAGCCGCTCCCCTTAGACCCCTCCCCCAGGCCGGCGATCAGGCACAGCAGTTGGACACCTCCAAACAAATTTCCTGGCGCAGCCAGTGCTTAACACCTACCTCACCTCCCTGTTAGAATATATTGTTTTTTTTTGTTCGAAAGTGAAATCACCCTGGTTGGTAGGCTACTACTCAAAGAGTAAATAAACCACGTGGAAACATTGCAGCCCACGTTTCCTTTTCCTCAGCAGCACTGAAAAGGGTAACTGTGCGAAGATGAAGGAGAAAGTACCTGGCTTACTTTTTCATGGATGAATCAAAACGTTTGGTTCTGCTCTACGAGTTACGATTTCTTTAGAGTACTGCCACTATGAGCGCACCACCAATCACATTTCATTACACCACATGTTTCATAAACACTGTCCGTTTTGCGGTTTTTAATACGTTATTTTGTAAGGTGTCTGCTTTTACACGGCATTTCTTCAGATTAATATTACCCGTTAAAATTTATATGATGATCACTGAAATATTCAGTTACGAAAACTGCATCGGGTTGGAGTCATGCCAAACCACCCAAATAACCCAGAACCAACTCGAAAAGGTCTGAATCCAGCTTTCATGGAACACGTATGGAGCCTATACAGCAGGGATGGAGTCGAGTCCATACAACTCGAGTCCTCGACGAGACCGAGTCTTCCAGGATCCGAGTCCAAGCCGAGTCCGAGTCCGAGTCCCAACTGCATTGTAGAACCTCTCTTTCGATGGGGTTAAGGGGAGGTTGGCGGGAGGGGGGCTCACAAACTCTAGATGAATAGCTGAGACTTGTATGCCTGAAATTGTTCCACACAGTAACACAGTCTATTGAGAATGAAACTCAGTAAAACTTAGTTAAAATTTTTAGCACTATTTTAATTAAGAATGGGTGATAAATTAATTGGTAGACCAACACAATGACGATAAATAAACGTATCTCACACAATTTAACCATTTCATTTGCAGACAGGGAACAACGCAGGGTCTCAACCAGTCAACGCCTCCCTCCTCTAAAAAAACTTTTGAATATTTCTACTGGCATTCTGCTCTCTAGATCGTTGTTCTTCCCCTTCATGCTGATGAAAATAGTAAACAATGTCATTCCATTGACTATGGCAGAGGAGGTCAGAGACCGGAAAAATTTCATTGCAGGGCTCAATTTCTTTTGAACTCTAGATTCAGTGTTTCGTTTCATGCATGATGCCCTTTACCTATTCCCTCATGTGAACGATAGGACTGTCCGCCTTTGATTGGCTTCATTTTTAGCGAACATTGTTTACCCCCTCCCACTACCATCATGAAACGGACTCCTATAGTTGTGTAAAATACATCACGACGACTAGCGTGTATGCTTATAAACATGGTAAAGGTTTCGAAACGATGAAAATGAACAATTCTGATCTGGTGTCTGGTGTCTTTCAAAAGCCCTTTTCTAAGGCCTCTGATCAGACCTCGGCCCCAGGCCCATGAAGTTCTCAATTCAGCTCTACTTGTTTGCAAACCTCTGTGCCTCATTTGGCCCCAAATCTTCCTGTGGGTTTGTCCCAAGACCCTCATGTAATATGGGATACTAAGGCAGATTTGTGGACTGATTGACTTCTTGGGAAAGCTTTTCGTTATAGGAAGATTTCTATGGAGACGAGTATTCTAGGTTATCGTTATCAGCATCATATCTCCAGTCACAACAGTTATTTTTTTCACACAATCTGTAGAGGACCTGTGATCTTAGTGAGACATACACCTCCAATATTAAAATGTAAACCGGTACGCTTAAAGCGTTTCATGAAAAAGTTTTTAGATTACTGATCTCAAATTACAGTGCAGACCAACTGACCAAGTACTTCCACAAACTTTCTCAGACCAGTGGTGCTGTCAGGATTTCAAAAGAGAGGGGGTTCGGGCAGGCTGGGTGAAGCAGACATTTGTTGGTCAAGTTGTGAGTACATATATATATATATATATATAGCTCCTAAGGTGAATATATCTTTGTATACGAGCGGACTAGGGGCCAGCGGGGCAGACGCGGAACATGCCCCTGACGGAGCCCCTGTGCAAGACTTTTTCAAGATATCAATTCAGTTGTCCCCACTAGAAAATCCAAGAGTGAGAAAATGTGTGTAAATATATGAGGAGGGTATATTTTTAGTCCCCTTGACTAAGAGTTTTTTCTGTAATGACAATCTATTGGTTGGCTGGAAGGCACCATAATACTCGTGAAAGTATATATAGTTTTCAATTGTGGTTTTCGATAGCGATATCGCCGATCGGGTCGGTGTACTTTCAACTTTTCAGTGGAGGTTTAAATTGCTGCAAATTTTCTTGTTTAATCGTTCTCCGTCCTTTTAACTGTGTGCTTGCCGGTACCGATCGATCTCGCGAATGGGGCTTGCGAAAACTGCTAACTTGGCGTTACATCTACCAGTCTACTCATATTATATGGCTGATTTTTAGGCGAAAGGTCACGAATGGCCATAAATTCCTTCTATATTCTGTCTGACAGAACATGTAGGCTGCAATGCATGAAATCAGAATTAATCTACGAAAAAAGTAGCCATGAACTACCGGTATGGTGTGTTAAATCATCAGGTTGATAAAATCAATTTTGGTCCCTTTCATAGATTACGCTCTGTGGTAGATGACTAGTGTTCACAGCTGCTATCGCTTTTACAGAGTGTAAAATGCAAATTGAATCCGTGGTGACCCTCTTCAAACACTAAGGTACCGGTATTTTCAAAGGTCACAACCATGCAGATGGCTATATAAGCTGTGGGTGTTTCGGTGGAAGTATCCTTAGCCATGAATGCAGCAGATATATAAGAAGTAATTTTAAAAGTAATATATAGAAAAGACTAAATGAAAACTACGATACGGAGATTTTTGAATCCGTCCAGTGTAACTGTAAGCACGTGCCACAAACCTGTACAGCAGACTGAGTCATGGTCTGTTTCAAAATCAGTGAGAACCTTTGTGAAGTATGTAATATATTCTATGGAAAACTAACCTTCGCTCGTCTGGGTAGGGTGTTACCCTTGAAAATTGGTGCATTTGTTGTAACTGCGGTCCCATGCGTTCCTGTAAATTATTAACCTCTCCTTGGACTTATGACGTGCTGTATTAAAAATTAGAGCAACGACATTGCTGATTAGATTGTTTGACGGCACAGCTTGTGCACTGTCATCAGTTTCAGAGGTTTTAGGCAAGTGGCTCCGTGTACCCTTAAGTAAATCTACGAAACTGTACATACTAGAATCGTACAGGGTAGAAACAGGATTACGCATAGGCGATTAACATTTAATGCACAAAATGTTATCATCTGTACGGGATATGCATGATGGACTTGTAATTACAGTGTACGAATACGAATATGAGTACGAGGCTCCAAGTACGATTATAAGTACGAGTACAAAGTACATTGTACGGTAAGTGCAAGTACCCGGTTTTCAAATTTTCTGAATGCGAGTACCAATAGAAAGCTATGAGTACTGTTAAAAATATAAAATGTAAATTTAAAGTACAATTAAGAAAAGGAAAAAACAAGTGCATGTATGTAAGCAAAGAAGAGTTCAAACGTAATGTGTAAATGTCTGAAAGGGAATCGTTGGCTGAACTATTAAACTACGAAAAGCAGAAAACCCACTGCATTTCGTCATGTGTCGTTACGTTTGGTTACGTTATGTGACATTAGGAGCCAGTGACGGCATTCAGTCAGAATGTCTATCGTTAAATCTACCTACTATATACATGATGTTTTTGTAAGTTTTCGTATTCCCTCTTACCTGCTTAACATGTCACTTGGGGAATCTCATTTATACTTGTTAAGATAAACGAAATATTTGAACTAAATCACATATTAATTAGCATGTCGTTGCTGTCGATATTCAAGAGTGCAAATAGACTAAGCATGGACTTATACGAAACGGAGACTGGAGTTGTACCCCCTTCCCGTTCAGGTAGAGTACTCCCTATTTTAGGGCAAAATACATGCTATTGACGGACAAACATACATTGCAATTTTGGCCAGAAATGATGCAGCCCTCCCTCTATAGCAAGTAGTTGTTGTACGCTTATGAGCCTAAGTGATGTTTTTGGCTCTACCAAGATTTTCATTTAGGAATAAGATTTGAGAAATCGCCAGACGAAAAGTATAAATGGTTTATTAATTGTTGTACGGCATTATCATTTAATTATGACACGGCGCCGAAGTGTAGCCTGGTTTACTCTTCGGAACTCGATGTTCAACATGCATTTTACGAACTTCATTATGTTTACCTCTTCCCAGTGTAAGTTTACGCTTGTATTTCTAGGATTAATTCCCACAGATGTAAAACCTTACGACTGGCTACAAAATGTAAAGAAAATAAGGCAACTAAGCTAAAAACAGGGTCTTTTTTGTTGTTACAGTGGTATTATTACCCGAATAACAGAAGAACTCACCACCACACAAAACACTGTCCGTTTTTAGTTCTCTCAATACGTTGTGTACATCTGATGGTAACAAAATAACCAAGAGGTGACCGCATCTGGCCTTTACGTCCCTCGGCCACAGCCAGGATTCTGTGACATGATACGCATAGATTTAGCCGACGCAGTTTCATTTGAAACGATGAAATAAGGAGTTTAGAATATTGTTCCTCATTTAATTGTACATATTTGATAGCAATTCCAGGGTGCCTCTACATGGGTAACATAAGATTCACCTATTCTATTTGTCTCAGTATACTTTATACATATTCTCCTCATTACAGTCCAACATTAATGAAGTAAATTTTACTCAAGAAAGGACGTGGAATAAATTTCAAATTGCACGAAAACATGCTTTTTAATCTGATTGCTCTGTCTTCCACTCTGTGCTAGAAAGGCATCACCTTTCAACCGACCTTTTCATAAGTATTAACTTGAATCCCCCTCAGGGGAGCACGTCATGGCCACTTCCAACTAAAATGAAAACCTAGGTGAAAATGTCACACGTGGGTAAAATGTCAAAAACAGGTAAAAATGTAGAAAAGAAGTAAAACTGTTTAAAACAGGTGACAGAGTCATATTGTTGTTATCGACATTCGTGTGAAGAAGTTGTATTAACTAACTTCAAGTATCCATGAAAACTTTCCTAATCCATCACAAATCGTTCACGTGGAAAAAACAATTAAATCTTAGGAGAGGACATTTCAACTAAAGGGTAATGAAGCCAAGTGAAGGTCAGTCTTTTTCTCAGACGGGACTGTCGGTGTCCAAATGTCAGTCAAGGTACGTTTAAACTTAAGAGCCGACCAAAATAAGAATTCTATATAAAAGCCTCCCGGCAAAAGTATTTTCTACCGTTCATCAATGCATTTATGGGATTCAAAAAGGTGATTATTTGAATGATTTTGAAACGGTAGTACAACTATCGATTATTATTAGCCATGAAAATTAGTGCATGCAGTTTGTAACAACCATTGTCGACTGTGTTTGTGAATATGAATTCATGAAGCAATTGTTATATTTCATTATTCTGTGTGTAAGCGAACCTGAGTTATGTCAGGATGTGAACTGATTTGTAAGGAGTGGTTGTTGTATGATCTAACCACAGAAATATCCAAACACCATAAAAAAGGACACGTTTGGAAGAGTGGTCATCAGACTTGGAACCAGTGTAAAGGTCCAGATTGGCAAGGTAAGTCACGATGTGCTTAATATCTTACGTGCCTATTTAGAGTACGAGACTTAAGGTAGTCTATTGGATCTTGCGCAATTCTGTTTTCATATTTAAAAGTTCAACGTCACCTTAACTTGTCTGACGTAAAACGATATATGTTTTAAGATTGTATACATGTACAGTGACTTCTGTTGAAGAGAGCGTATTGATTAGTTTCTACAGTTTTCGGTAAACAAAATGTAAACGTAACACTCGTGTAGATTTTACATTTATATAAGTGTGCAGAGCCTACGAGAAGGGTTTTGCTAGAATGAAACTGTTCATGGAGCCATACTTGGATAGAAATGTATAGTGGCGGGAATACAATCCTTTCCGAAGTCGTTGCAGAGTTTTAACTCTGGCAGTCCCAAAGTGACATTCGATGTCTACCTGAATGTGAATGTCTATGTATTCTAGTTTAGAGTTAGGTATCTCAGGAGCTAGCCAGTCAGTAAATACGATCCGTCCTCTTAGTGAAGAAATATTCATCTAAAGGCCTTGTGCTCAGAGAGGATTTTAATATAGATGGTCTTTTTCTTTTCTTTTCCAAATCAAGTTAACTTTGTGTACTATAAAAGATGTGATAGGATAGCATGTTGTAATGTCAAGTTTACTTGTTTTTTTTTAAAATTGTGTATTATACACAGACCTGCTTTCCCTTACGCCGTTTTATCTGAGAGCGATGTTTGTACTGCTGTTTCCTAGGTTTATAGGTTCGAGAGGCAAACGGGTTCGCTTTGCAGGACATACATGGTTTTCTTGTAGCTTGTTAATTGCCTCCAAACTTCAATTGTCTGACAAAGCTTTTAACACTGCTAAAACATTGACCAGACCTTTTATTCTGTCAATCCTCATAAACTTACAAAATCCTTTACTGCAAAAGCTGAAAGAGTTGTCCTGGGATACAGAACTTTCATGAAGAGACGCTGTCTAGAATGGAGATGGGGGAATGTTGTAAATCTTTGCAAATATTTTGCACCTGTAAAATGACTGATGTATGTATTTTTAAGTTCATCATGTTTTACAATTACAATCAAGGTTCATCCCTGCATCCTTCATCGAACAGACAAAGGGGTTGCTATTAAAAACTCCCCGATTCAAGGAATTGTATCACGTGCTGTCCTGACCTATAGTGTATCAGTTATCACAACACATTCAACGTATAAAGCATGGCTTTGTTGTTAGATGAAGACTGTAGCTCATTCGAATGGTAACAAGTTCTTAGACGTCGTAAGAAAATTATCAAGCAGGGCGAAGTGTTACTTTTTTTTGCAACGTACGTTACTAAGTGTCAGCTCGAGACGTGCACTTAAATGGCCCGTAAAAGATTACGAAGAGCAAGCTGCCTAACGTCGTCCTGGCTACTGCAAAAGAATTAACATAAAAACTAAAAAATAAAAAAAAATGGCCCTCGAACCGAAACAGTTAAGAACCGCTGGTTAACAATAAGTAACCCAAAACTAAGATCCATCTCGGAAAAAATTGTAAAGAATCTGTTTTCAACGGATTTGAGTAAGTAAAGGTATCAAGATTTACCAAAAAAAAGATGCCGCCGTTGTCGGCTGGGGAACTTCAAAATGGCGTCCAAAATTGCCGCTCGCATTTTTTTACGTAGGATGGGTAGGGCAAGTCTTGAAGTACGCCTAATCATGTATAACATTGCTTGAGTGGATTGAGAAAATGATATTAAGATTTAACTAAGTACAGGCTGAATATACCCCTGCTTTCACTCGAAACTTCCCTTAGTTTCTTCACTACCCTAACACCAGAAACGTTAAAAAAATCTTTGTTTGAGAGTCGCTGAAAACTTCCTTGTGTATTTAGAGTTTCAGGAGGTGCTCATTCATTAACAACTCACTGATCAATTAGTGTTAGTACTGTGCAGTGATGGATGCATTACTCATTTCCAGGGATGGTGATGAAATATGGGAGTGAAGTTTCTATCCTGAATACGTATACCCCTTGCCCCTGACAGGCAGGTGGGTGAATGACGTACTGCTCCCTGGTCAGACTTGCACAGTCAGTTGTGTTCCCAATTAAGCTCATACACACACAATGTGTGTGACAATATCGCCTCGAGCAACTTAAATGCAGTACAGGCTACTGTGTATCTGTCTTTGACTACTACTAAACAAGTGATTTGGTTTAAGCTCGTGGAATTTGGAGAAAGGGGCTGCATGTTAGCTGAGTAGTGACAACTGCTACCGTCTGGAGTGAGATTAGAGTTTTGAACCACGAGAGCGTGGCTTACGTACTAGTACATTTTACTTCTATCATATGAAGTAAATTGCGAGGAGCTAAATGCTATTTAAACGACAGGCCTTCTGTTAGTATGTGACGTAATTTGTTAATATTCTTTATCATATCTTGCCTAAAATTTTGAATAAATATCGGAGTTACAATGATTTCCTGTTTATCATGTTTCCTAAACAAACTGGATGAAGCTGATTGCAAAGCATGTGTTCCCATGGTATAAATGTGAAGCATGGGCAGTGATAAAAATGCTTAAAACTAGGTTATTATGGGGATAATAGAAGAAACCATGGATCACCCCTACTAAAAAAAACCCCGCTATATATATATATATATATAGTCTATCCACTTTCACGGATAGACTATATATATATATA
>WURT03141155.1:0-11221 GCA_009936505.3 Holothuria glaberrima | reverse complement strand
TGTATTTGTCACAGCCAAAAATCACTAAATAATAATAATTTCTAAGCATGTAATTAATTGAAAGATTTATCAAAGATAACTGTAGTTTGTATCTAAGCCATCTTAATTTTTCATACAATTTCTCAAGAGGAGTTGTTACCCCTCCACTCAAACAACACACTTTTCCTTTACAGTCAACCAAAAGTTAGAATTCACTTAATTGTGAATTTTTTCCAATATATGATCAGTCCGAAAATTTGTCACAGTTAGCACCATTTTGCATCTAAGCCATGTAAAATGAACTAAATATCCTAAAGTCCCCTTCTCAGTACCTCACCTGCACAAGGTGACAAGGGTAGGATTCGCTTCGGGTACAAGCTACCGAGACCGGTGTAAATAGTCACAATTTATTCCGGCTCTGGGTGTGTCTTGAGTGGGCTTCAGATACCACTTTCTATGGTGCCCCCCCCCCCATCACGAACCTCGGCCGGTGCCGTTCTTTGTAGCATTCGATAGACCAGTGCAAAGCTTAAGCTAGATGAGTACTCTGATTTTCTTTAGAAGTTATCTGAATAAGTAGGTCAAGAAGTGTTTGTATTGATTTTTTGTCTGTTCAGTCATTGGAGGCGATTTATTCTTAAATCTGGACGTTTGTAACAACTTAACAGTTGCAAAGGCCCGGGGGGGGGGGCAAAACGTTTCCTCCAAGCGGTGAATCTTCGTTTACAGCTAACATCCCGAATTGGTAGGCACAACACGAGAAAAGGGGATTAGTATGCTTGACTGCTTTGTTTGTTTTATGGTTTTCTTGTGAGCTGATGCGCACTGTCTTGTAAGATATTTTCTGATTGGCCGATGGTATTGCTTTGTATCAATTGTATCCTTTGTTAAGGTTGGGGATTAGTTAGGGATTAAGGTTAGCGTTAGCCAGCCATAAAAATTCTTCCGAGACAGCGCGTATTGGCCCTTCCTTGCTGCTCTCTGTTCTGGCAAGATAAGCAAACTCCTTCAAGAGGTGCAAGCAGCATTTAGACTGCTTGACATGTGTATGAGTGATTTCAAGAATGATCTATGCAAAAGTTGATAAAAGGTGCAGTATAGTCCAGCTAGCCCTTTCACTTTCGGATGGGTACACCTGGTACCCAAAACACAGGCAATTTAGTTATAACTTTGTCATCATGCATCCCTCAGCCTTCATTCAACCACCAGAGTGAAGCTAACAAAAAGATCTATTGAATTCCACCATTTGGGGGTGTAAATATAATTTTTTTTCACAAAACATCAAAAAGTCATTGTTCACATTAAAAAAATAGTCCAAAAATTCAAAAAATGCTAAAAATGACACTATAATTTGAAAATTCCATTTCTGGCACTCAGAAAAAGGCTACCCTATTCATTTTTTTCCGAATACCTTGGAACCTGAAGAAACCGTACCATGAGAGATGAATAAATGTCAGGGGTAGGGAGTTTGGACATATTTCAAATATAATTTTCAAAAATGCGGCATTTCCGCTCAAAAACCTTCATTTTTGACACAAAACACCCACCCCACACCAAAAATCCATAATTTCACAACGACAAGTCCGATTGTCTTAAATCAAAAACAACAATGTTCATTACAAAATTTGTGACAAAAAGATAAGAATAAATGCCTTGGTAGGGTGAGTTAGAGAGGCTTGAAGATGTAGACAAATGCCATTTTCAAAAATGCATCATTTCCGGTCCAAAACCCACATTTTTAACCCAAAAATCCCCTCCCAATATAAAAAATTACAACCCACAACCACCCTCCTATTTTTTCATTCACCAGAATGGCCATTACGAGCTACTGTACAAAGCTGAGCTGGTCTATTCATTGACCAAAACCCTCTTACGTTTGACTGTGAACTGATGTCCAGTGTGTTCATATAGGCCAGTGTACAAAGCCTAGTGTACCCTGTGTGTGTGAGTTTTCAGTCAAGTGTAAACAAACGGTAAAATGAGCATATCTTCTTCATTTTACATCCAATTTCCTCAAATTTGGTATCAAAAGAAAAAGAAAATTATCCCAACTTACATTCCCCTACATCATAAAATACAAAATAATAATGATCTAAATTTTTATTCTATGGAAAGGCAAAAAAAAAAAAAAAAACCTTATGACGAATGATATATAGGTTATCACAGAGAATATTCTTCTAATTTAACTAAACAATTCCTGAAAATTTTCCTCCTTTTAACTCTGAATTATTAAAAGGAAAAATTACAAGCACGATGTCAATATTTACTTGAATGTAGATTGGGCTAACAGAGCTGGGATTTATTACCGCTTGTTGATGCAAGGGATTAGCTGTTGTCAGCTCCTTACTAAAATTGGGCTTAAAGAAAATTCATGCCATTTCTGACGACTTTGGGTCCAAGGACCCGCCTTAGGGCCCCTGGTGAGGTACAGTGGGCAAATCTCCGGAAGAACTAGCGTATTTGCAAAATAATTGAGCTTAAGACTAAGCATATAACTACTTCTGAAGGACATTGGGTGCACACTAAACGTACCACAGAAATGATTATCCATTTTTATGTTAGTGGAGTCAAGAGACAACTCCCTAGAAAGGGTTCAGGGGACAGGCCCCTGAAGCTCTGTGTTACAAAATTCTGATTATTAAAATGAAAAGTTTAAAGTTTCCGAAGGAAACTGGATGCGTACAAAATTAAACTCAAAAGTGGTAATTTCACCATACCGCTTGCTAAGTCGTACGTGAAGCTAGTCGATTTGGATTAGTGTAGTAGTCTTCACTACTTCATTAATGGCTTTTGAGAATCATGTGACAACGCTTTTCTCACTATATTGTGAAATTTACAAGGAGTAACTCCTTGGTTTACCTCGAATATGCAATATTCACGTCCTGAAATATCATGAAAGATACTTGGAAGAGAAAGTAGAGAAAATCAGGGAGATTTAGCTGTTGTTTCAAAATAAGTTTGGGGCAACTGCTTATGCACTTTAACGGACTTGTATAAGGTTACTTGTCAAGGGGCAAACGGGTTTGTCAAGTTATCTATGAACACTTTACACACCAGATTCAGAGGAGGCGCATGGATTTAATCTTTATAGGGCATTAGCTACAAAATTTAACACTGGGAATGGTTCAAGTTTATATGACCCAACGGTTCAGAAGGCGGGGCTGTGGGAACGCAGTGAGCTCTACCAGGGGCGTAAATTATTTCACTATCTGAAAATGGTTATTTAAACATACCTCAAATTTGGATTATTTTTGCCAGTACAATTGCATTTGTACCAATGGCCAATGAATACGATTTACCAAGGGAATTTTGGGTGGAAGCAGGTGGACACTGGTATAGGAGTTGCATGGAGACAATAATACTCCTGAAGCTGTTTAAAGGGAATGGACACTGGTGCAACCATGTTCTATATGGATGCGCGCCAAGCGCGCCAAAAATAACGGTGCAGAATGTTTAACTCCATCCTGCATTACAAAAGTTATCTAAGTTACATTGAAATGCCATTCCTTCTACCCGTTTCCTTTACCATTAACTTTGCCACTCAGCACTGGTAGTCCGGGTAATTTGAGCTATCTTTCCCACTTCCCAGTCAAAACTCTCACGGGCTTCCCTTGGCAGATGTGCTACCGCTTGTTGCAAGCCTAGAATAAAAGCAGTGGTGGTAGAAGTTGTATGAGGCGTTGAAACATTAATATCGCTCAAGCTCACCTTAAATAATAAGACAAAAGTACATGATGGATACAGGCGAAGCGCTACAAAAAGAACTCTTTTTACGTCATTTAAGTTAGTTAAAGTTTTAGTTAATTTTCAACTATTCTAAAGTTATAATTTTAAAAACCAAAAAAAAAAAAATAAATAAAGATGAGGATGCTATTTTATATTTTTTTTCTTTTAATGTGGGGAGATGTTCTTGTAGGCCACCCCTTGTCCAAAAATCGGGAGGACATCTCGCCCACCCCCTCTGAAATTTACGCCTACGTGTACAGTCATATGTATCCATGGTATTTCCAGAGTTCTCTTATTCGACCAGTCTTGTATTTACCGACAATACAACTAATGGGTGATATAGTAAAGAATCGTAATGTTAGTTTGTTTTCATTCTTTAACAAGTTGACGATACTCAGCTTTAAGTAGTGTTGGAACGATTTTCGGTATTCACCATCGGTATTGGCCGATGTTTCCCATTTCCGTCCAGTATCGGTATCGGTAAAATTTACCTGAAATACCGATATCACAAAACCGATATATTGCCCCACATGTCATGAAAAAATAAGACACTATTTGAGTACTATTTAATGCAAGGTCATATATTCTACTTCATCAAGGTGAAACTACACTTAGTTGTGATACCCGGTAGCCTGTGGTTAGTATGTAGATTGGTTATTTCCCAAATATCGGTATCGGGTTGGTATCGGCCGATATTGAGAAGAAAAATAAGGGTATCGGTAATATCGGCTACCTGTAATATCGGTACAAAACTTGCTGTGAGTGTTATTTTATCCTAATGAAGCTGTGGTGCCGCTGATCTGAGAGCATTGCAATTGTTACAACATTGCATTACTAACATCAAGTCCTGGATGAATCAGAACAAATTCAAATAAAATAAAATGATGATAAAACTGACTGTTTTTTTTTTCATTTCTGGTAAAAAGCAAAGCCCGCAAGAGGTACGAAACTAAATGTCATGGTAGGTGACAGCCAGATTGAACCGTCCTGTAACATACGTAACCGAGGTGTTTCCTTTGATTCTATAACATATATGTCCATGACCAAGCAAATTTACCGTACGTGTAGGAAGCGAGGGGCTGTATGGAGGAGGGCTAAATCCTCCCAGTCACAAGTGCGGTGGGGCGATAGTATGCTTTCTCTCCCTCCCCCTCATTCCAAGGACGAAAATCCCTTATTTGTTTCTTGTGTAAAAATTTAAAAATTTGCAGTAATTTTCCTTAAAATTTGCTCAAAATGATGTTACACCAAATTGCATTTAAGGACCCTCAAATATTCAAACCTTCCCAAAATGGAGGCTTAGAACCCTCCCCTAGGACGGCTGTTCGAGACAATGTCCCACCCCCCCACCCCCATTTCGAACAGCTACCTACGCTATATATTCATATTCATATTTACTGAAAATTTTCATGTCATTTTCCGTGCACTTGAACTTTGAAGATTAGAATATCGTTATGGTGCTAACTCTCGTCAGACCTTGACTGACAGCCGTCACTTCAAAAAATAACTGCTAAACTTGTTTTCTTTGCCTGAAAACTACCCTTATTGGTAGCATATGTAGGCCTCAACCTCTTTTTTAAGTGCATACCACGTAGGCACAACTAGACTGGATAGTCACTCACTCCTCTTGAAAGCTTTATTGGCTGTCAATAAAAAGCGCATTAAATTTAAAATATGTGTTCGAGCACGCAAATATTTCAATAGCTATTTTCCTCTACATGTGATGCCACTTACTGCCTTTTACTGATCCGTTTCGATGTCTTTTAACAGACAGAATCCTACAGAATAAACCTTATTTATGGTAAAGCTTCCTTTGCTGCTGACACTATAAAGTTGCAACAAACTCCCAGGATAAAATAAGGAAAGCTCAATCAGTCACTTCTTTAAAAGAACATCTTAAGTCTCATTTACCCTGTACCAGACCCGTAGGGGAGGGACGACCCCACCCTCCCACCCTCCCACCCTCCTTCATAGATCATATTTTCCTAATTTATAAAACGACCTGAAACTTTCAAAATACACTTTTTCGGCGCCCTTCTGGGTTTTGGTTTTTCCATTTTTACTTCCTGTATGTCAACTTGGGCGAAATTATTGTTTTAAAGCCCCACCAAAAACCCACCATCGTCCATCCTCCCCCACCATCAAGCCCTCCATTATTCATCCACCCCCCTTCCACCGTCGAGCCCTTTGTACATGTCAATATACCGGCTTGCTGTTAGTCCTTCGTAGTAAGGCTGTAATTAAAAAGGTGTCAAATTGTGATTTCTTTGATGTGTTCAGTGCATATCAGAATTAGAATGCATCATTCTAATGCCCACTATTTCGTAAACATCCAAGAGCTTCCTGAGGATTCTCCCCTGGACCCCATCGGGCGTTATCCATGGCAGGGCCGGATTTACCTTTGTGGGGTCCCTTGGCACAAACTTATGTGGGGGACCTTCGACTGTTATGCTTTTACAAGACAATAAAGGCGCAAGTTTCGAAAGGAGAGCAAAGGTTGTGTTCACTTAACCCCCCCCCCGCCAAAAAAAAAACTCGAAATGAACTCCATTCCGAGTTACGCATGTGTTACTGTTAGCCTACTAGACGAAAATTAGCACAGGTGATCTCCACAAGTTCTAACATTAATTGCGTCATCACACTAATTTAAGGTGCGTTCACACCAAAACCGCGCGATTCCCTCCGCGGGAATTGGCACTTCCCGTGCCTCATTACTGAATGCCCAAAATTTTCAGTTTCCAGATGTTTATGTTCCTAGAAATTTTTAAGGAGACGTTTTGTTCACATTATAAATAGACCTACGAAAAATGGGAAATTCTGAGGCAGACCAATGTGTATTGTTGACAGCCTAAAATCAAAAATATTTTAACAGAATTAATTTCCATCAATTCGAGCCTTCCTTGCTAAAAACGAATTTGAACTTCCGATCTTGCTTTAGACTAGCGGTGGAAAACTTTTTCGGTCACGTGGCTACAGGCGCGGTTGTAGGGACATATTTTTTGAGGGGGCTATGTTGCCATTGACCCTGGTGAAATCGGGTAAAGAGAAGGCCCGTAGCCATAAATTCTGACATAGAGGGCACCGGTACCGCAAAGGTGGGCACCGAATACTGTTTGTAGCTAGTGATGCCACCAGATGATGGCAGTTTGCGGGAACCACGGGGATGATATCACGAGCCCTGCACGGATAGCTTAAAGAAATCGGCCCCACACGTGAACGTGCGGGCGAAAAGTTCTCCTTCCCTGACAGCTATCCCTTTTGCGATACAGAGACGTGAAATTTGTGGAAAGTCTCACAAGTGAACGGAACAAGGCTACGATCATAATGGTGCTTCTTCAGCTCCGCAAGCGTAGATGAAGAGTTGATTGTTTTTCGGGTGGTAAGGGGATCATGCGCCATGGTGTGACTAAGCATAATTTTGGTGGGATCCAGACTAAGGGAAAATCCCCGAAATGTCTACGACATTAATACGATATAGGAACACTAGCATGGAGCTTTTGAGCTGACCTCCGAATGACACTGAGAATACATTAAACTTTACACAGTTTACAATTCAGTTCACAGTTAACGTATCTTTACTTTGAACAAAATTTTGCCTAAACAGCTTGCAACAGGGTGAAATGTACAATCATGGGCAGAAAAAGTATTTTTGAATTCATTTGTGGTTTGAGAAAATTCAAACCATGAAGTCATCACTGGCATGTTACGAATGTTGCTCAAAGTATTAGATTGCTACATGAAAACCCATTGATGCCCGCATCTAACTCAGGGAGTACACCTGGTTTGTGCTAGAAATGTTTACTAGTCTGATATTTTTGTGCTAATAATGTTCATAAGAGAAACAACGCGGATTGTGAGAACTGTGCGCAAAGCGCACGGAAATTTGAGGTGTAGACCTACTTCATAGGAAAAACTGCACGAAGGCTCAATTGAGGGTGGTGTTTGGATAAAGATTTGCCGACATGTGGACCAAGTGTCCTGACTGGGGGCCAGCCATAGCCTAGTACTCAAGGGTTTTTCGAAAGGATGCGGAACTCGAAATATAAGGCGCGCGAAGCGCGACGAAAAATTTGGGTTATATTGAAAAAGACTTCATAGTTTTGTTTTCATGAAGAAAAGTTGGAAAAGTTAGAAAAAACGATTGAAGAATCTGCCCTTCGATCTTAAGAGCAAACCAAGGAATTTGATGGGGTGACTGCATGGTCGTCGTAGGAATGACATTCTTTATCTTACCCTTTAGGGCTCCCCAACATATCTGAAAAATTTTTTCTCTTAGAAAATATATTTGACACGATGGTGTAGCTGAAGCAGGAATCTTCCAAAAGACAGGAAAGACGTATAGAAGTTCGCAACGATGCATTTTCGTCTTTTTGTATAATTACATTCTGAGCATATCGGTCTTCACCAGAACTAGCCTATATAAAATTTAGCGCAGTGATTTTTTTCTTGAGGGCAGGCTAGGAAAAAGTTGGGGGGGGGGGGTTTAAAGCCCGGCCGAACGTACGCTTCTTGAATTACCGTTTTAGTTGCGACATGAACTGTTTGGTAACGGGCCCGGGTCTAACACGTGTTTCGGAGTGATAACCGCTTTTCACCTGTTGGCCCCGCAACTGAGTTCACGCTGCGGCATAGTTACGATCCGTGGAGGCTGATGAATCAGAGCAACAACTCCCTGGTCAGAGTGATGAACGGTGGAATGATGGACTCAGACATAATTGCTTACGTCTGGGTTGAAAAGAGGTAGCTAGCTCGATGATGGCAATATTAATTATACCCTAACTGAATACTGCACTACAGTCAGCTTAATGCAGACTATGATCAGTTGCGGAGAAGGAACTCAGGTAGCGTGATACTGAGCTGGCTTTTACCGACACCCGACACATAGTTTGCGTTATGAGTGGAATTTTTTACACCATATTGAGACATTGCGTGAGAAACTGATGCTTCATCGTGAGAGCGTGGGATTGCGCCGAAATGTGTGACTCTCACGCTTAATGCGTGAAAGTTGACAGCCCTGAACTGTTTAGCTATTTCACTTTACATATGCAATTTCTAAAAACCATTTCGTTCCTAATAAGAAGTAATTTTGTCACAAAAAATTAGGAGTTCTTTCAGCTTCGACTCTCAAACATTAAACTCGCCAACATCCTTCTCAGGCATCATGATCTGCAGTCTGCACAGCACAACAATGAAAAATCCAACCACCTGTGTGCCAAGAACCCTATTGTATGGCGAGCTACCATTGTTCTCCGAACAAAAATCGCACGATTCCTTCTTTGAATCAGTCAGAGATCGATCGATGCGGGATTCCCACAAAACGCTTTTCACAACGCTATTTTGGTGTGAACGGTTCCATAAAAATACGTACAAGCCATTTATTTTGCGATTCCCGCCCCGCAAAACGCAGCAGATTTCGATTTTGGTGTGAACGCACCTTTAATTGGTTTGAGACGTGAGAACCTACATTAAATCATAACTTTGCGTGCTTTCTGTTTCGAGTAGGGAAGTTTCGGCTAGATCAGTTCAAGGTCAGACCGAATAGATCTTGGTATAGCCTTACAACTGTGCGATACAGCCCAAAATAAGGTTATCGACAATGTGGGATTCCCTCTGTTTCGTACGGTGGCTACCTCTGGATTAAGTGTAGAAAACTCTACCCAAAAGGCACAATAATGTAGTTTTGTGTCGCCCCCTTTTTGTGGGGGCCCCTGGGCACGTGCCCCGCTAGCCCATGTTTAACGCCGGCCTTGATCCATGAACCCTATCAGTGGCCCAAAGGCGGACCTCTGTAACCCACAACGTAAGGGGTAAGTCTGAAGGAAACGCTTGGACGGACGGGCCGATGGATGGCTAGATAGATGGTTTATCCCTTTGGGGTGGGCTAGCATCCCCCGTCCTACTTGATCCCCAATTTCGGATGCCAAATTTTCTCTCATATGGTGACCCACATGTACCGTAGTAGACGGGGAATAAGTAACATTTTGTTTCAGAGTAAGATATCCTGCAATGTGGGGTCGTGTGGATGCCAAATTTTCTGACTTCAGCCCCAACCATGGTTAGGCTGAGGTTAGCATTGGTCCGACTTTACGAGCCATGTACCACCTATGACTTCTCCCCTCCCCAGTGCACGTATAATTCTTTAAAACGTCGCTGTTCCCTTGCCAAAATATGAAAAGATGATAATACTAAACACTGATAGAAATGTATTTTTACAAAAACATTTGTCCGCACACATTTTTTTCAAACCCTCTTGAAACTCTAGCTGATAAGAGTCAAAGGGCAAAAACCAAACGTCCCTCAATAAGGAATTTCGCTCCCCTCAAAGAAGCTACGTCTCCTGTAGGGCTGGGCAGGCCGGGACATTTCCAACAACGTAGGAGCAATTGTAGACCCAACTTTTCTAGGCGCGAGACGCTAACCCTATAATTGTGATTCGCTTAGATCAGTGTTTTCAGTCGGGTCCCAAAACTTCAAGATAAATTGAGAAGGAGAAATGAGGATGGGTGTGATTGTGTGAAGAGTACTGGATTCCGATCGATTAGTATAGCCTCGACTGTTCTGTCTTGTTCACTTTGGCACGCACGTGATCAGGAGGGAACTGACCAAACTTATTGGGGCAAATAATGACCCAAAAAAGATTTCATATGACCCACATGGGGTAAAAATTTGCCCCAAAATGTTGGTTCAGTTCCCTTGTGATCCAAGTGCTTTTAGAGTGTAGACTCTTAAAAATAATTAACAGTGCCATGAATTTCTGCTTGAGTACTATATTACCTTCCGTAAGCAAGAAAATCACATCTAAAAGTCTATAATTTCACATTTTTCTTACGGAAGGACCTCACACCTCCCGTCTTCAACAATATGTGAACAAAGATAATACCGGCAAGAATATTCTTAAATCGATGCAAGTAGGAATACAAGGTGTTGAACAGGGGGAAACGGTTTCCATAGTGAGGCATTTTTATAGGGAGTGAGTATGTAAAGCAATAGACATTTATTTGCTGTAGTAATTTTTCTAGAGGTAAAACTTTTCCTTAGACTCTGTGGCCCTCCAATCTATCAACATTGTAAGGTGGTCATCATATACTCTAAAATGATGTACGATTTCAATAAACATTTTTGTGTGTTTGTCGTGGTGGTAAATGTAAGGAATTCGCTTCTCGAGTGTAGTAGTTCAATGAAGACTTCCAGCCCTCCTCCCTTTTTTTTGTGGTGTCTTGTCATTCACCCCCAAAGTATATTTTTAGCGTGGGATATAAAAGTTCTCAGTTCTCTTTGTTGTGACATCAGTGGTGTAGCCAGACTTTTCAATCTGGTGGGTAGAAGGGGGGCGAAGGTTATGACTGATGGGGCAGACTTAGCTGATACTATAGGACTATCTAAGCGGAGCGCCACGATCGGTTGGCGCGGAGCGTACAAGAAAATTTTTGGCTTTACAGACCCCTCAGATGGCCGGAAACAGCACTTCCCGAGTGTTTTAAGCTGCATGTACCCAGCCTTGAAATATGGATCTCAT
>WURT03141133.1:0-11221 GCA_009936505.3 Holothuria glaberrima | reverse complement strand
GGAGGCTGCCTATAGACCACGGCCGGGGGAGATTTAAAATTATCTTTAAATGTTCTAGACATTTTTAAAATGGAAAAATGTTTAGATAAAATATGTGAAAGAGGTGGAAGGCGTGGGTTGCGAGTAGTCACTAAAGGGGTGAGAACTTGTTTCTGTTTTTTGTTTTTACTAGGAAAAAGAAGACTACTTCACAAAATTTTGTTGGCTTTACTTATTTTCTCACGAACTTTAGAGCTTGGATAACCACGTTCACTTAGATTGTGTTCAAGAATCTTAAAATTCTTTTGAAGATCCTCTTCCTGGAAACAAACGTATTTGATACGTAAGGCCTGCCCGTAGGCAATATTATCTAAAGTATGTCTGCTATGATAAGAATCGTAATGTAGATACAAGTTTTTAAAAGAAGGTTTAACATACAGATACATATATATACACATATATATATATATATATTCTAGCATGCCATCCAAAGTGGGAGCGTAAGAGGATTTCCGCCCCCACCATCGAGAGTGGGGGCGGTCGCCCCCTCTGCCCTCCCCCCATTTTCCTACGCCTATGTAATGCTCGTGTACACTTCATTGTCAGATACGGAAATCAAAGTGAATAAAAAAGCTCTTGCTTTTGTCGGGTGCCTCCTTGGGGGATTCAAAAATATACTCCAGTTCTGAAACAAACTTTATGTAAAAAGTGAAATGGGTTGTAATGTATTTCTAAAGGATAAGGTGATTGGTGGTCTGGACATGATAGACCTGTTTCCTATGGTTTCGTGGTATCCACATTAAAATTAACTTTATAGCAAAGGTTAGCTTTCCCTCACCAAACTCCCAAAGAGGTGGACTATCACGGACCTACAAGATTTCAGAGCTACGATCTCGATGAACAGCGCTTTATAAGTATATATGTATTAAGATTACCACTAGCATGATCTTTTCAATTTTTGGAGTTAGGTGGAGTTAAGAAGGCATGAAGTTTAAAGAGCTTATACCCCCCACACACACACATTTGCTGCGCAAGGTGACAGAAACTGTGCGCCTATTTTTTTTTTTTAAAGGCTTACTATGGATAAATTACTTCATGCAAACATTCCTTGGAAATACTATTTCATTGGTGTCAGTCACCTTTAGTGTCTACTAGTTTTGCACTACCTTCACTTGAATGTGTTCTTTTTAAAGCCAGACAGATTTAACACCTAATTATCATGTACGTTACATAAAATTATCTGATTCTTGACTTTGTAGATGTTATATTTTTACTGGGCATTTACATATTTGTAGCGTACTACCTAACCTTAATGGACAAAATACTTCAAATTTTCTTCGGTGGAAAGATAAAAGCACCGTTTAAATGTGCTTTAGGTTCATTATCACGTATTAGAAAACGAGCAATTACAACAAGTTCGGAGTAAAAACAGACATGTATATCACTAAGGTAAAACAACGTGTTTATAACCAAGGAAGAAGGAACACGTAAATCAATGACAAGAGATAGCTTACAAAATAAACAAGCATAGGTGTAGGAAGCTGTTCGAGACTTGGGGCTGAACCTTGTTTCGGATCGCCGTCCTGGGGAGGGGGTCAAAGCGGAGGGTTTGTACCTCTCCCTTTTGAAAATTTCTGAATATTTGAGGGTCCTTAGATGCAATTTGGTGCATCATTATGGACAAATTTCAAGGTAAATTACTGCAAATTTTTGGCATTTCTTACAGATGAGACAAATAAGGAGTTTTTGTTCTTGGATCCAAGACAGAAGCATAGTTTCGCCCCCACATTTTAACTGAGGGACTTAAGTGCCCCCTCCCCGCTACCTACGCCTATGTAAACAAGGGATATGTAGGAACCCCAACGATTCATAAGGTTGATTAGTAAAACTGTAAAAGGGATTTAATATCAAGATATGTAAATGCATTGAAATGCATAGGCAGAATTCATTTACAAATGAACAAGGGAAATGAGACGTGTCAGAAGAGACAAGTAAAGACGAGTAAAATATTGACCTAATATGCACTGGACAATAGCATTTATGTGCAAAAATATTGTTAGTCTCCCTTAAAACCAAATGAATGCAATGGTGCATTAATCCATGATCGTTTCCCTCACAAAATTTTAGTTAAATGAAATAAAATTATAAACATAAAAGATTCCAAAACCTTTTATGTAGATCATTAAAAGCCATACGAACTAGAGCAACTTGGTATTCAACCCCCTCGAGTTGGTGTGTTTGGGGAAAAGTAACTTTCCTTACAAACTAACCCGGAAAACATAGGATACGTCTGAACCAAGGTGGAAATTCAATTCAGGTTTTCAGCCCATCCTTTCCTTTTTTTCGCTCAATCCCAAAATAAGCCGGACGCTTATAAAAGCAAAAGTGAAACTTTTCCTCGTTCTGCTATAGTTTAAACTTCCTATTGAACCACATTTCTGACGGAAGGGAGAGGACAGAGTGAGGAGTGTAAGACTAAAAGAGCAGGAAATGAGTATTCATGAAAAATTTGATACTTTGATTCGCCTGAGTTTTTTACTCATACCTTCATACTCATTCTATTTATAAGTTATCCTAGAGAGTCTGCTAGAAATGGAAACGTCTGATTTCATTTTCCAGAAACTTCAAAATCCTCAACGGAAGCTCTAAATGGATTGATTGATACTACGTTTGCAACTCAAAGAATTCATTTTTGAAAAATTTTCATTTAAAATTGCTTCCAGTTATTCTTAAGACTAAAATTATTTGTGCAACTAGATCGTTTCTATATTCTCACCCGTCTCGCAGGTCCCGAGACCGGTCTCGAACTCCTGTGGTCTCGGTCTTGGTCTCAGAGTATCGTGGTGTCGATCTCTCTAACGGTCTCGGATCGAGACCGGTGTTTTTGTGCCAAAATATTGTTAATTGAGAAAATAAACACATTTCAATATTATTTGGGGGAAATTACATGGTTAACGTCTGTAAATCAGTTCCACCAATTTTGGGCATGTCATATGGATCACTTGCGTCATAGGCCTCGTTCAGTATTAACGATATGATGTTGTTTATTTACATCCAAAACTGTATGTCCTTCCTGCACATAGTGAACATATTTTGTAGTATAGTTGAGCTGAATAGGTAGTCGTGTACAATAAAACAGTTACTTTAATTCTGACAGAAAACTTTCTAACAAAACATTCCAAAAGAAATGTAATTTGCTGGACACTTATATAGAGCCTTTCTGCTTGTGCTTAGGATTTATGGGGTAACTTTTTTATTTTCTATTGTGAGTGACTTTTAAAGGTTTCGAGGCAAATTACACTCTGCCCAAGGGAAACTTCTGTTAATTTTGCCAAAAAATTTTCTGTTCCATTTGATTTTTTCTTAGTTGTGACTGATATGAGTAGATATGAGTCAACATTGAGTATTGTACTTCATACACCTTTTTTGTGTAAAGAATAGATAAGTAAGCAGTAAAAGGTTGTTCGGAAAACTGCATTCATTTGTTAATTTGGACACTTGTTTAGGTCTCGGTCTCGAACTCTGTTGGCCTCGGTCTCGGTCTCGATTTTCTACACGAGGTCTCGGTCTTGGTCTTGGTCTCAAGATTTCCGGTCTCGGTCTCGGTTTCGAATGTATTGGTCTCGACTACAACACTGATTCTCACTCACACCCAAAAACACTTGGTCCACGAGGGAACTGAACCAAACAAATTTTAACGCAATTTTGGTAAAATAAAAGGTTATTTAGGTAACGTTTGACCCAATAATACTGGTCGGTTCTCTTCTGACTCACTTTTCGATCAAGTTGACCCAGTGCTTTACTACCGTGACCGTGTAATTAAGGGCAAACAAGACTTGCAATATATCAAATTTATATATTTAGTTGAAAAAATTACAAATAATATATTCATTCTTTCATTTATTTCGTCTGCACAAATACAAATACATTTTAGAGGCACAGTATCAGTACAGACAGAATACCAGAACAAACAAAAAATTGAAAGAGCTAGTATCGTTTGACGCAAATATCATCTTGCAAAAACAGACAGAAAAGTATAAACTGACGAGAAGATTAGGAAAGAAGAAGCAAATAATGGAGTGTCATAGACCGACAAGTGAACGAGGAAGGGAACTAGTATTTTCCCACTAAGTTATTCTTGACCTGATTCTTGAAGCATGGATAAGAAGTGCGTTTACTTATACCACTTAAAAGTTCATTCCATAATGTGCGGCAATAATTGCTTAGAAGATATTTACCATACACAGAGTAAGACCGAGTGACGTTTGGATCATTATTCCACCCGATGACTTTAGTCGCTTTCTTCCTGCACCACTTTTGGTCAAATTGGCCCAAGCGTGTTTACCATGCAACTAATTAATAAAAAGAGAAGCAAAAACTAATACGTTTATTGGAAAAAGGACAATAGCCTTGGGAAGGGGAGAAGACACCCCTGTTGAAGAAGGTAAGGTGCAAACTATTTAAGACTCGCCATTAACTGCCACATGGAACCCCTAAACGATAGACAGCAGTTTACAGAAGGTGAAGTCTACACGACCCATTATATGTTCCTGCTGCCCTGCTGAAATATACTCCATTCATAAAAAATGGATGATTTCCATTCAATCAGAAACAAAAACGAACAAAATTTACGTTTCACTCCACTGTTGAAACCTTTGTATATGACATTTCATATCCCATATGGAGTGAAAACAAGCCCCAGTTTGGGAATGCACAGAACACTATAAAAACACTTGGGTCAACTTGACCCAAAATCGGTCACGAGCGAACTGACTAAAATTATTGGGTCAAATAATGACCAAACTACGGCTTCATATGACCCAGATGGAGTTACAATCTGACCTAAAACGTTGGTTTAGTTCCCTCGTGACCCAAGTGTTTTAAGAGTGTATTGATGAGGCACTATTGTTGTCCTGTCTCATGTGTGTCACGCCTAATTGTTTTAATAAATGAGTGTTTTTAGAGTACGCTCGATGCATAGTACTTTATTTCCAATGACCCCTTAATTAAACCCAGTGTTAACAGTATTAATTAGTTATAAAGAAGGTCATTTTGACTAATGTCAACGATGTAAATTGGTCACATAAGGTACCATTTAAGTAATGTCAGTTAAAGCAATGTTGCATATGACTAATTAACATTATTCACTATATTTAATCAAAGTTTGTACGGTTTTCTCACCTTATAAGTGCAGGGAGTTCCCTAACAACTCCCTGTTAAGTTTCGATCATATCTCTTCAAAAAAATCCTACGCCTCAAAGGGTGGTCAAAATTAGGACGGACACTGACAAAATTCTTCTTCAAATCATAAGGGTTTTAGTGTAGCTTCACGGTAACATTTCATGGGGACTAGGCAATATGACAAATGTTTCCTCAAGGTCTATGCCAAGGTGACTCAGGTCAGAAGTTTCCATTTCCTTAAACTTTCCCTCTTTTCTTGACACACCTACTACCATTTCGTGACATAGTATTTATGTCTTAGGAAAATAAGGAAGAAAAATAAAACGAGCTTATCTAAACAAACTGTCTGTTAGCTCAAGTAACCAAGACTATTTCCTATCGCACTTATTACAGATTCGTGTGACCTTGTGAACTTTGTAGTTAATGACAGACAGTCATGGTCACCCCAATAAGATTTTTTTAGTTTGATAACAATTGACATTGTTTGATAACAATGAAAGTGGAAAAATTCAAAAGTGGAAAAATTCAAAAGCAAAAGATTCAGTGCCCCCCCCCCCCAGCCATTGTACAGCATGCAGAGGGAGTGCATGAGCAGATCTTACAGTCAGTGCTTGGAGTAGGGACGACCTTTAGCAACTTTACTTAAGGTTTTTGCCTGCACAAGAATGGGGGTTCTAGCTGGCTGAAATGGGCGTATTTGCCACTTTAAACACCAAAATTGGCATATGGAGATGTATCAACTTATTTGGTCACATCTGTGGCTAGATAACCATGTAAATTGGCAAAGCAGCGCCGGTATATGAAACGCTTGAATATTCTTCTGAATTATTCATTGGCATTAACAACCTGTAATGGGGCACCAAGTTTCGGGCTCAAGGACCATGAGATACTGAGATGAAAACTACCCTTTTTAGGTAATATTTATAACGATTTATAACGATGACAGCAGCTTGCCCTCAACGGGGCATTAAGGCCTACCTTGGTTGGAACCAGTCCTTAGTTCTCTGGCATAGCCCCACTTTGTATCTTCACCAAATTTGTCCTTGGTGTGAAAACGTTTCCCCCAATTGACAGCACTTAACACGTTTTCTCTTTGTATTTCTTTACTTTTTGTTCTTTAATTCTACAACAGTCTGTAGACTTTTTTTACAGTGTATATAACTGGGAACAACGGACAGAAAAGCCGTACTCCACTGGTACAGGGGTCGTGACTTGCGGGGAGGGGAGAGGGCAGTTGCCACCCTCGAAATCTCCACAGCGTGAATGAAATTTGGCCTACTTGAAAAATATATAGAGAAATGATGAAAATTTCATAGATCTTATTATGGTTTTATGCCATAAGAAACTGGAAATGCATAGCAGTGTTACAGTTTGCAAAATGTTCCCTTGAAGGTCTCCGTACCCAGACGTGGGCGCGTTTTTATGTGGGTTTCTCTCCCTGACGAATGCACCCTCTTCCTTCTACAGGATCAGCTTGGATACACCCCCATAAAGGCTAAAGATCTTTAGTATTATTTTTATACCGCGATACTGCCTACTTTTACAAAATATCCTATGATTACCTTAAACTAGTTGCTGCACTTGATGAAAGTGTAACCTAATTTTTAATTTTAATCAAATTTACACTTCGTCTTGAAATTTTCATTTATTTCTTAAGTATGAAACGTAAATTAGAGAATGTTGAGATTCAACTTATGAGGTGTGTCATCCATCTGAGAGGTATTTTGACAAAACGTTTTCTTGCAAGGCCTACGTTTACCGATGGTAGCAGCCCAAGTGGCGCACTAAGGGGGAGCCCACTCAGCTTGCCAGCCTTGATGAGGCGCCGTAGCATAGCCGAAAAATGAACTATGTACAATTCCTAAAACATGTAATCAGTTCAAATCGTTACCAAAAATAGCATAATTTTAAATCCGTATGGAACCCTAGAACAAAAAAATTCCTCAAAGAGTATGGCTACCCTTAGGCAACATCTCCCTTAATAACATCCGTCCAAAATAGAAAAAAATTATTTAATAGGCCGGGAGGATTCTGAAGCATATAATCAGTTCAATGCTTTACCAAGCCTTACCAAAGATCACATCATTTGGCAGCCTGCTGGGGGAATGGGATATTTCCAAACGGTGAATAAAAGTTGGCCCAATTGAGGAAAAATTCTGAAATGCTAAAAAAATTTCACTGCCCAAATTATGATTTCAAGGTCAAGAAAAAAAACGAAAAAATCTCATAGAAAGATTTCTGTATCCCCAGGTTTTCCAGGGGGTCCCCTGACTCCTGCCGTGGACGTGTTCTTGTGTTGGTTTCTCTTCCTGACGAACGAACCCTGTTCCTCCTACAAGATTCACCGCTTGAATACACCAGCATATTCGCTGCCTACAGATATGATTGCTTTAACTTGTTACCCAGTATAGGTGAAAGGGTTAACTCAATGAGCTTGCAAAATAACTATTAATTTTAGTGGGCATAAGCAGTAGCCACAAACTTATACGTTGAAACAACAGCTAAATCTCACAAATATCCTTTTATATCACTTCATCTACCTTTCATGATATACTTGAGCGAGCACAAATATTGCATATTCATGATAAGCCAAGCAGCTACTCTATGCGTAAATTTCACTATTCAGTAAGAAACAAATTGTCACAGAAACATATTTGCCACATCATATGAGGATGCAACCTCCGTTGGGTTAGTTAGTTAGTTCGATGAGGTTTTACGGCTCAGTTTGTAACCAATTGCTTTAAGTCGGGCCGGCCACGGCCTTTTTTCCAGTTGTGGCTCACTGGCTTGTTCGTTTACCCCGGTCAATCTTGTCGGTCGCCTAAAATAAATAAAGTTAAGATAACTTAGTTTTCTCCTGAATCTCGAGAAAAAGCAGCGCTTTCAAATAATTTGAATGAGCTCCACCTATACTTATATGCACTCTTTAAGCAGGTACTTGATGACATTGCTTCTTTGCATTCCAAGAGTAAAATTAGTTTATTTGTACATTTCGTGTAATTCGCATCTATTTAATAGCTAATTTGTGTTCGTCAGCTCGTTACTACCTGCGGTAGCAGTCGAAGTTATTTTGTATTGATCAGCTGCTTGTTCAGGTTTAACCATCTCATCAAGTAAGCAACAACTTGTGTAAGCTATTTTTCGCCCACCTCTTTTGGCTGACATGCAGATTGGCATGTTTCCTCCTTTTTCAAATGGAAAAGGGGATTTCCACTGCAGAGTTTTGGGAAGAGTAGCTGGGTTGAGTGTCTACAAATACAGGTATAAATGCAAATGTATGTATACCGTCAAAAGTTCTGTTAAATTACATTTCGTTGATGACGACATCTTTACATCAAATCTTATGTTGTCAATGCAGCTGGAGACGTTGTTATAAAATTGATCTCGATCAAAGACACTTAAAACAGGCAATTTTGATGCTGTATAGAGAGGTTATATTTATTGGAAATTTCATAATTCGGAAAATAACTGTTCTTGAATAATGCGTAGTTTAGTTAATACATGGAAGTACTACCTCGGAGGTAGTACTTTCATGGTTAATACAATCATTCCGGCTAGATACATTTTCCTAGTTGCGTGTCTAACGCTTGGCCTGTTTTCTTCATCTCGTTATTTCTACTTAGTTCATTAATGTTATTTTGTTGTGATTATCTGCTCGATCAGGTTAAACGACCTCGTCAAATAAGCATTACATTATTTAGGTGTCCTATCGCCTACCTTTTTCAGCTTAAAGTGCTTCCTGTTATTTTCATTCAGCTTCATTTCTTCTAATATTTGTGTATTCGGTTAAAGCATGTAAATGTAACAACTTCTGGTTAAAGGTTGTCCATGCAACTGAAAATGTATCTCCGGAATTGGTTCCGAGTAAAAATGCATCAAAGAGGTATTTCTGTTTATAATAAAAAAGTCACACTTTATGGAAATTCCATCTTAAGAAGTTGACAATTATAACATTTTTTTCACAAAATAGACTACAAGGAATGTCTGTGTATAGCAAACACGGTCTACAATAAGTCAAGCGATCCCTGATGAAACGAAGTGCAGATATATATTATATAATCTTTAAAGAAAAAAACATCAACACAAAATGGCTACTTTTGGTTTACTTCAATGTTCCAATGCGCAATAAAGCTGTTAGAACCAGTAAAATGGTGGGCAGTTGGCGCCACTCAAGTGCTTGAATAAAACTTAATGCTGACGTCACAGGACATCATCAGTGCAGTACTGAAAATTAGCACCTTGTAAGTTTTAATGTGTGAAACAAAGCTTGATGAAGATTTTAATTTTTGAAAACATTTGTTTTTTCATATTTCAAATTTATTTAGTTTTAATTCGTTTCTCAACGAGATGGGTTTAAATTTTACAGACTATTTTTGGATACGCTCAAAAGTAATAAGTCCATCGGGTGTGCTTTAAAAGTTGAATTTTTTTTCCTAAAGCCCCGTACTTTACATTTATTGAAAAACTCCACTAATGTTGGTTAATGATGACTTATACAGTCAGTTGTGTTCCCAATTAAGCTCACACACAATTGTGTCAATACAGCCTTGAGCAATTGAAGCCCAGTGCAGGCAACTGAGGATGTCTCATACAGTCAGCAGGTCAATTGTGTTCACAATTAGGCTCACACACAGTTGTGTGTCGATACAGCCTTGAGCAATTGAAGCCCAGTGCAGGCAACTGAGGATGTCTCATACAGTCAGCAGGTCAATTGTGTTCACAATTAGGCTCACACACAGTTGTGTGTCGATACAGCCCTGAGCAATTGAAGCCCAGTGCAGGCTACTGTGTCCTGTAGGTGTACTAGACAGGTGCGTTTTGTTTACACTGGAGAAGGGGATAGAATTTAAATAAGTAGGGGGAATTTTTACTGTCTGGTGTAAGATTATAAAGCCTTTAAGCAACGTTCAGCCATACAACTTGAAAAGCATTCAACTTAAAACCAATTAATAAACATGAAGGATCTAATTTCATACACAGGTATTTCCTTTCTTCAAAACTTCTTTTGGTAACCTTGTGTGCCATGAACCAATACACGACTAGGACGTTCAACCTTCCCCTCCCCTTGCAAAATTATTGCTTGTTTGGGGCTGGTCTAGTATTTGGATATTGGGAGAAAAGCTCAATTCAACTACTATTTTGTTAACATTTATTGAACCATTGACAAAGTTTTACATAAAAATAGAAAATGTAAAGAACTAGACAAGAACATGCCAAAGGGAAACTCATGACAAGTTTAGAGAAACCTTCAAATTTGATTTCCTTTTTACATAAAAAGACAAGAATGAATTTAGAAAACTTAAACAAATTACACACAGACAAAGTTCCCAACATACAAAGACTGAAAAGAGATGAACGCAAATGAGTACTTAGTGTTCTTTGACAGATAATAAAAAGACTGTTCTATTAAACTGGGAAAATCGTTTGATTTTGTGACCCCCCCTCTAGCTCTAGCGAATACCACGCTTGGAATTCAACAGTCTAGGAAAACGTATGAACAACAAGGTGGTATGCCCAGAGGCGTAGCTAGAGGGGGCAGGGACGCCCCCCGGCTCGGAAATTTTCAAATATCCAAAACATAGCTAAACATTATAAAATTTCTGGAAAAGGGTAAAAATTTCCGAAAAATATAGCATGACGTAGTGAAATATATCCATTTTTTTTACCTCGTTGCGCTCGGCATCTAATAAACCTTATATTTAGGAAATTATAGCAAAATATAATGCAATTTATCAATTTTTTCTTAGCCTCGCTACGCTCAGCATCTAATAGAGCTTATATATGGAAAAATAGCAAAATGTAATGGAATACATCAAGTGTTTCTTTGTCTCGCTGCTCTCGGAATCCGATAAAGCTGATATTTAGCAAATTATAGCGAAATGTAGTAAAATATATCAATTTTTTCTTTAATCTAATGAAACTTAATTCTTTAATAGAATTTATTTCTATAAGACGTTATATGGGTATTATTTATTTTTTTTTTTATTTTGGTCACTGTATTAGGCCTAAATAATTTATACTATGACCTGCACTTTACGGATCACAATAAATTGTCAAGAAT
>WURT03141122.1:0-11221 GCA_009936505.3 Holothuria glaberrima | reverse complement strand
ACACACACACACACACACGCCAACCTGACTACATAGGTTCCTTTGCTAAAGCAAGGAACCAAAAAATGCCCAAATCAAAGAGAGTCATGCAAACTTGTAAGGATGACAAATCAAAGATTCCTTGCTATGAATCCTCAGCATGTACAGTAGCTGGGGACTTGCATTAAAGACTTGGCAGGAATCAGAAGACTATACATAACGTGAGCTTGGGTAAGAGGTTCCTTTCATAAAAACATCTAAACATCGCCTGGAGTAGGTCAGGAGGAGTAAAATTGACTGCTAGGTTCTGTTCATGTAGGTGAGGTCTGCACATAACAGTCCTAGGTGATAATTGGAGCAAAGTTATAAATATGCAGGCAGTAATGGTATACATATTAAAACAGGAGGTAAGGAGGGGTGGAATACACTGACTGAAACTTTGAACATCACCAGTATGAACATACAAGTACTGTAAGAGAAATATGTATTGTTAGCATGAAATTTTCCATATCTCCATATAATACTGACTACCACAAGCAAAAGAGCTGGCCTACAAAGAGAAATTTGAGAGTGAATTGTTAGCTTTATTGTGGTCACAATTCATTGTATGTACTAGTTCCACAAATCTTCTGACACGTACAGACTGTATGTAGACTAACACGTACAGTGCCACAGTACAGTATATGCAAAATTGGTATATCTCAACCAGGAAACAAACCTTTGAACCATCATTCCTTAGTGATTGGCATAATTAAAATCCCAAACAAAGCTTCAAGGAAACTTTCTAGGCTTACCGTAGCCGAGCTCGGCCGAACCAATTTGACAGCAAGGAAAACTTGATCAGAAAGGTTAAGCGGTGACCCTGTTCCCGAAGTTGGTGGACAGGCAGTACAGAAGATTCGAATGTTGGCCACAACCCCCCCCCCCAACAAGGAGAGGATCGAAACTTTAGAGTCCTACTATCTTACCCAACGGCTCTTTTAAGGGCACCATGCAGATAAATCAGAAAGAACTTCTCTTCTCTGCTAATTGCTACTGTGGCTCTTGTCCCATTTACTTTTTCTTATCTTAGTAATGGCTACACAACATTTTACCAGACCCACCTCTGGACAGTACTACCCGACGACCCAAACATCATTCTCATTTCAAGAATAAATCACAGCATTCCTGTTCCACCTGTAATCAGACCCTATTACAAAATAAACTTTATACCTGTCTCAAACTTATCAAGAACCTTTCAACATGTATGTACCCTGTTGGACCCAGAGATAGGCCTTCTTCTCCTGGGGAAAGGCTTAGGATTTATATTCAGCCTGGCTCCCGAGGCCTAAAAGATATTCTCCCAGCTACTACAAGCTATTATAACCAGCTGACCTGTACCATGACCGAGAAGTAAATATTTTATGTGTGAGGCTCCAACCATACCCTATAAGTACCGTCTATCATGATAGACGGGACTCACTGGAAACTGATACTTACCCCATGCACTGCCCAAGAGGACTACCTACATAACACCAAGGCCTCCCCCGCTGAAATTCCGATTCACCCCACGTAATCTAATATATCCAATCCCGAGCACTCAGCCATACACTCATTGCGCAATGAGTGTAATGATTGTCACAAAAGTCTGATAAAAGCAGGGGCATTGCAATTATTAATAAAATTCTGATAAAGGCAGAGGCGTTGCAATTATTAATGAAAGTGACTACAAAAAGGAAGCACTCAGGCAATAAGTACCAACAACTCACATTGGACATCACCATGAAAACTATCTCCATGGTCAAATCTCTCCTGTTTAACCGCGTCTTCCGAAATGAAGAAATCTCCGAGGACATATTTTTATTTTACCTCAATCCTAGTAACCACAGTATCCCTGCACCTAGCTCTCTTCTACATGTTACCCAAAGTCCATAAAAAGCTACCCGAGGGCTCCGCCTTTATCGGGAGACCCATTATCTCTGGCTGTGGAGGACCTACCCAACGAATATCAAAATTTTTAGATTTCTTTCTCTTTCCTCTTGTTCAAAGACAACCAACATACGTGAAGGATACGAATCAGTTCCTTGATTTAATTGAAAATTTAAAATAACCATGCAAACAACATTTTACTGGTTACTTTAGATATAGTCGGAATGTACACTAACATTTATTCCTATTCAAGCATGCACCAATGCCTACACATCATCCGACAACGGCTTATACCCATTACCTAAGCCTTATATCAACTGAATCTTTCCAACAGATTCTAAAGCCCATTATAAAACGCAATTTTAAATTCAATACAAACTACTTACAAACAGCGGGTGTAGCAATGGCAGCATTGTAAGGAGTCGCTCAGCCTTTTGCATTCCTGTCGAGACATTTATACTTTCACTGAATGTGATTCAAGTCAAGTTAGTGACTCAAGTCATTGTATTATTTCTATGAGGAAAATTATGATACAATTACTTGAGTCAGTCCCTTTTAAAAATTAGTGACTCGAGTCATGACTCGTTATACAACACTGAGCAAGCAATGGTCTACAAATCCCCACCCAAAATAGCCGACATTACTTTGCATCATTTTGAGAACAAGATTATTATGCTCCTTTCAAAACACATAATTCGCTGGTTGAGGTATAGAGATGATATCCTTCTCTTTGGTGAAGGTTCTCAACTTGAACTGAAAACTTTTGTGGATTAGGCTAATACCCTGTACTTCACCTTGAAATTCACATGCAAATCATCATATTCAGAAATTAACTATGTTGATATCACTATCTCTAAACAAGGCTAGATACAGTCGTCCGGTCACCCATGATGACCAAAATTAATTTGCGACGGACAACCACAAAATGGTGGGTTGATTGGCAACTAAAGTTCATGCAACAAGTTAACCAAAGTTCATGCAACAGGTTGTCCAACAGACAACCATAAAAATTTCATAAACTCAAGGCCTGTTAGAATCTTTCCAACAAATTTTCTTGACACCAGAACCTATTCGAAACCAAGCAAAACATTCCAATACTTATAATGCAATTCCAGCCACCCAAAATTTGCTTCAATGGATTCAATAAAGGTGAAACTCTCCTACATTTACGCCTTTGTAATAATCACCATGACTTCAATGAAAAAGTCAACGCCTTTAAGGAAAATCTTATCCGGCTTAACAGTCCAGACATCTTTATGCATCTGATACAGTGTCCGAAATTAATTTCGAGGAACGCGCTCCATACCTCTCAGCAAATCCAAAAGAATCCACACCACCTTTAGTCTTCAAGTTTCTTTATTCACCCCACATCAAAACCGTGGACTTAGAAAATGGCCTTTTAAAACATTGTCATTTATTACGGAACACCCGACACTTAAAACTTTGTTTCCAAAACCCCGCTTAACGCCTACAAACGGGCTACTAATTTAAGCGACTCACTTATCAAAATTTGTTTCTGAAACAGACACTAACTCTGATCTCGATAAACTCAATTCATCTTTAGTTAAAATTATGAGTGATTTATTATCCGAATAACCCCAATATACTGTAATTTGTGACATTTCAGCAATTATGCTATTGCCAATTTATCATTACTACTGATGAGACCCCAAACTTATCTTCATGGGCAAAATGCCTCTATAGCAATAGCGCACGATGCATATAACTTGTCACTATATGCAAGGTATAAATCTCTATCTAAACCCATTAAAAAGTCTTGTTTATGATTTCTTGATAACTTTACATTATTCTTATTCTCAAAATTACTGGGGTTACACCACCCCCTTTCTCATACCTAAAATTATGCTTATGGGCTAGATTTATCATCTTATAAATATACCCCGAATAAAGAATCTTATTTAGTTTTTGAAGAGTCTTGGAACCCCTCATGTCGCTAGAGGACCCATTAGCCAGAAGTTGCAACCGATCTTCAGCTCTCTTCACATATATCCCCAGAGTTGTTAACTGTACATAATAAATCTCTTGAGCAAACAAGCTTCCAAGGCACTATTGACCATAACTCTGTTATCAACCAGTATATAACTACTTGGCTTGCAAGGTGCACTGCAGAGACTATTGTTTGAGATTAAACATGCACCACTGCACAACCTTTTCAGTGGAGAGAGCTAGGTGTGAGACTATGGCTGTGTTCCCATTTGAACCCCCCATGCTGATCCCCCCAAGCTCAGTCAACTGGAAAAGTCTGTGACTAACCACAAGAGCTTTCCAATTGGATCCCCTGCGCAAGATCTGATCGCCTTCTCCGGTTCAAGCAACAGGAAGTTGCGTCACTGAAATTGTGTCTGACCTCCACTGAAAATAATACGCATCATCTACTTAATATGGGCAATCAACAAGCTATTAAGTATAAGATCCCTCACAATTACACTTCTTGAGATGTAGTGTTTACAACGTTTGTACAAGACCTTAATTTGGTGACCCCAAATGACCTTTGACCTCCACCAAAATCAATATAAATTATTTACTCAATATGGGCAATCCACATGGGGAGTATGAGATCTCTCACATTTATCCTTCTGGAGATAGTGTGTTTACAAGCAATTTCCAAGGTATTTACCATTAAGGCGAAAGTCTTTATACCTTCCTACCATGAGGCGAAAAAAAAAACAATAAAATACATAAGCATATATTTCCCCCCAACGTCCTCAAGATATAAACATTATTTCAATGGCCTGCCATCCTTGCGTGTTAACAGATAGGTGTCCGTAAATTCGTCGACTTTGAAGTAATAGCATATAGATTGTCTGTAAAAAGACGTTACCACACGTTTACGTATTCCTATATAAAAAGTGTGTGAAAACTCTAAGGGGAATCCGTTTTTTTGCCATATTTTTTTTTCGCCCTATGGTTGACTTTTCAACAACTTCTTTAGCCCTAAGTGGGGAATTAGTGAAATATATATATATATATATATATATATATATATATATTAAGTAATCCACAAAGGATTTACTAAACATTAGTCAAGTTTACATTAATACTGACTACAAAGTTGCCTATATATTCCACTATAAGCTCCCAATGAATATTGCCTGAGGCAGCATTTTGCCATCATTTCTTGGATAAAAATGAGAAGTTTTCTACACGTGGGTGATTTCATTAACAAGGGTGTCGACTTGTCATACTTGGGTAAAATTTCTAATTCTAGAATTGAAAGGTTAACAACAAATACTTTTTTCAGATTATGTATAAATACTGGAAATATGCACAGTCAAGACAAAACTTTAAAAAGATTTTCGTGGAAATTGTCATTGTTTAAAACACAGTGTTTCCCATGTTACAGGGACACCAAACACAAATTTCCCATAAAATATTGAAAAGCTACTGTAGATAGCATTACTTATTTCCCTAAAAAAGCCTCAGGGTGTGCAATGTTAAAGGGCACAAGCAGTCGCCCCAAACTTATTTTGAAACAATCGTTAAATTTCACAAATTTCTTATTTCTCTTCCAAGTACTGTATCTCTAATTATATTTCAAGACTTAAAAATTGCATATTCAAGGTAAACCAAGGAGTTACTGCTCGTTAATTTCACAATTCAGTGAGAAAAATAGTCACATCATTCTAAAGAGCCATTCATAATAGGGTAGCCTACTACACTATTAATTCAAATTGGGCTGACTGCATTTCCCTTTTAAGGCTTGGAATGCAGGCCTGATCCTCTATGAAATGCAAAAGCAGTTTAAATGAAGGGAATGAGTTATACTTTGCAAATATTCTTCTTAAAAGTGAGACACCACTTGGTGCCCCACAGTTTTCTTTTTACCAAGTGAAAAGTCATGATCGACAGAGCTCTCGGCAATGTAGTTGCTGACAGCTCTGTCGATCATTGATACCAAATACACCTACAGTACATAAACTGCACAGCTGTTTGAATTTGGCAAACTAAATGAAGCTTTACTTAAAGGGAAATATTGCTTTCAAAATGCATGAACATGACATTAAAAAAAATTATATAGCTATAATCATGATTAAACCTTCCAGTCTCACCAATAAACTCCATGCAGCAATAGCCTCATTTCCTTAAAATAGTATGCATTTAATACAGGAGTTACAGATGTTGTATTCTTTCAAATTTTTAAAGTTTGGGCCAACAAGTTATTCTTGAACATACAAATAACTCGAATTTCTCTCTGTAAGAAATTTATTTCTTGAAAAGAAAGCTACAGCACTACCTTATTTTTGATTGTCTATTGTTCTGTATCTTTAAATATTGGTTTTAAAATATAAAAATTTTCTGTACAACAAATGCAATACAGTATTTTCCTTTAACAGCGACTTTTAATAGTACGATGGAAATGGTCGACATCAGCATACTCTTGAGTATTCAAAGTCACAGTAAATTGAAGTAAACTGGCAAATTATTTGCAGTGGGCAAAAATGCTACACATACAGTATTCAATGGTGAATCTGTACTTTTTAATTCAATCCCATGAATTTTCTACATGCCAAGTCTCTTCTACTGAACTTGTCTAAACAAAGAAAATAGGTGCAGCAATGGCAATAATTGACTCTTTCTTTTGAGAGCAATTACATTATTTCTTATTTAACCTGGCTCATTAGTAGGGTTGGGCAATATACCAGTATTCATATAAATATCTGTACCAGCAGTACCAGTAATGAAAATATCAAAGATATTTTTGTGCTCACTATTACCAGTTTGATAAAACAACCAGTCTTTTTTTTTAATTCCAAACCAAAATAACTGTACCATTTTTTTTATATCACAATGTGCCATGATTAGAATATTTCACAAAAATATCCCACCTCCAAAAATGAAATGAACTTTGTGTTCTGTATCAACTACCACGGTATAGAGAGTCCAGCTGTTATTCCAGGGTGTCATCTTGTTATAACTTTTTGAGTCAAAGTGAAGCCCTTCCTGTAGGCTTTGGGTGCCGTGTTTGGGGTTCACACCACAATACGGCCAAGACGCTTCCAATGATGAATTGTGAGTCTGTACTGTTCACGATACTGGTTCTGGGTAACCAGCGGTATCGGTACTATTAAATACCACCCATCAGTACTCATTAGTTATAAAGCTTCTTTTCAAAACACATATTTTCAAGTCTGTTAAACATGCCACAAAGATTATAGATTTAACTACTAGTTTGTGCATTGCGGCTAGTTTACGGACCTTAAGTCATGATCGAGAATCTGACAATCACACCATGTCAGCTTAATAAAGTTGATAAACACTTGGTATAGAAGAATTGATAATTTGACCACCAACTGACTGGTTTCTACCTAGCATGTGTTGGTTAAAGAGAAGAAGGTATGTCAAAATAAAAGAAAAGCACAGAAAGAAAGCTAATAGTTTAAGACACTTGCTGCAGTATCTTAAAATGACTGCCAACAAACTTTTGGTGGTTATGATTTTTATGAAAAGAGAGCAACAACCTTTTCTTAAACCGTCAAGTACATAGATGCCAATATAACCCTCATGAGAAAGTCTGAAAGGATATCCTCAAAAGTTGAACAAGATAGGATTGAAACAGCTTTAAAGAAAACAAAGATATCTGACAAAAATCATGCCATGAATCTTTAATTTGCATCCTACTTATAGAGTAAATCGGTGTCTAAAAGCAATTCCAAAATAACACATGAAATATTTAGACTGTGTGGGTGGCACCTAAGAGCACTGCTTTAAACCACTGATGAAAAATAAAGCTACTGAAATTTAGTCATATCAGAAGAAAAGATCAGACCATGATTCTGACTGATGCCTTTGTAACATCCTTTACAGATGAAAGCTTTTAAGGAAATAGAGATTTAGGTCTAGAACACGAAGGATCAAACATGATTAGGAAGATAGCATATGGTACAGATGTCAAGAAAAACAAAATAATGACCTTGAAGACAGTGCAACCACGTTTGTTTAGAAAGTACAGTACATAGTTCCTAGAGATGTTAAAGGCAAGGACCAACTTCAACACAATTATGTCATAGGGTAAACAGCCTTTTTCCCATGTCTGCCTAATTTCATCTTTTTAACAATGCCCTACATTTAACCTGGCTGTCTGACAATGGAGTTGCTGCATTTGAAAAATAAGAGATACTTGTGTCCTCTACCTGTGTACTCATTATTGTGTTCACAAGTTTTGCAGATGGTAATTACATGCAATCTAGGGGAATGTACACAGAAGCACATAAATTTTAAATTCAATACTAAACTCACATGACAAAGAACAGGTAGATCAAAAGGGTTTTCATTATGCAGTCTTCCCTATGCAGTAAAAAGTCTCTGAAAATGTAAGTTGAAATACTTCACCAAGGTACACCCTTAAAGGGGCTCATTGAGTTGATTCACAAAATTTATTTTTTTCACACCTGTTAAGATTTACTCGCATGCAAATCTGACACCCAACTGAAATGGCAATGACAGGGTAATTAATACTTGAAATCATTCATTACACATTCGTGACGAGACACTTTTTACCACTGGGTATTAATCCTGTGAACCCTGCCACAAAAACTACAATTTCTCACATTTTTGATAACTATAGGAAGTGATACATGAGTCATGAGGCTAATTGGAAACATTGTAATGCATTAATTTCCTTCAAACTAGTCACAAAATAATATCAAATTGAATGAGCCCCTTTAAAACCTCTTACTACCGTTGTATTTAAAAAAAGCTGAATGTGCCTTATCAGGGCTGGAAAAAATGCAAATTTCCCTGCAAGCCAGAAATGATTTCCCGTGTGCTTAAAATTCTTTACTATCTAAACGAAGCGTGACCATGGGTTTGCACGTAGCGTACAGAAAATTTCTGGCAAAATGAAGCCTCAGCTCAGTGGTCCGGAAACAGTGACCCCGCTAATCTTTACCACGTAAACAGCATCAGAATATTCATAGCGGTTTGTCAGAACACAGCGGTGTTGAAACATATAGAAATGGGTAATGTAATGGTCTTGTCGGAACATAGGTTGTCGGAACATAGAAGTGTCAGAATATAGGGCTGTAACTGGCCTTTTGGTATCAGACTGTACATGGTAGCCTGACAGGATTTTGTATGAGCTCAACAGAACTAAATTCAAGCATATACATCTAGCACGCATAATACTGTACTTTTAATGGTTTGTGCAAGAATTACTCATGAAGAGCTTTCAAATTTCTTCGATTTTTTAACAAAATAAAGACAAAATAAGTCGCCTTTTGTTGTTTTTCTTCAAAGTTTGTCACAGTTATTCTAGTTTTATTCCTCTGTCAAGCGATCTAGGCCTAATTCACTTTCGTGCCATACAGTGTTCATATGTAGCACCATTTTGCTAATAGCATCTAGATGGTATGTACTGTTCAGACATGAACATCAAAACACAGTTCATTAGAGCTGAGTCAGGTACCCGGGTACCTGACCAAACATACGGGTACCCGAACCTAAAATGAACAAAACAGGTACCCATGTTATGTTTAAAAAAAATGTGCAACTGTCCTAGATAGGGAACACTACTATGAACACGATAACAAAGACAGTGATGCATTTTTTTTAGGATTATTAGACAGCGCAGCATACTGTGAGTCAGTGAAAATCACGCACAGAGTATTATGCTTTAAATAAAAGTCACCAACTTTTAGAGTAGGCCTTAAGATTCGGGTACTCGTTACCCAACCGGGTTATGAAAACAGGTACCCAATTCCGAATTTTTGCTACCCGACTCAGCCCTACAGCTCATAAACAAGTTGCAGGCAGCGCGAGCGGATTGGGAACATTCAGATTCAAAGGCCGAGAAGTGGTGTGAGAGAAAGTGCTGGAAATTTACTGTTACCATAAAATACATACCAAGATAGATACTGTAAGTCATTTGGCTTGACTTCTATGTTACTAGATTTCAAACTTACCACTTACATTAAGATGACATGCTTTCATTATCTAAAGAGGTAAATTTTGGAAAAACATTTATGTCTACATAAGCTATGCATATATTCTAACCACAATAATATTCTTTAGTCTCAAATCAATCGCTAAGACTTCAAATTTTAGGTGGAAACACTTTTTTGGGAATCAAAATTCACTTCTTTAGCTCTAGCATCGTACACATTCTTCCGAGGGGTACATTGCGCTGTGTGCACAGAAAAAATCCTCTATCCTGTCCTGTCTATCCTGTTACTACCTTACAAAATGATTGGTATCTTTAAGTTGCTCATAATTTTTCACTGCTATTCAAACTTTTGGAAATTTTTTTGTGTCCAAAGTTTCCAAATATATGGCAAAAAGAGCAAAATATTTTCCCCATTTTTTGTTTATTTGTGCACTGCTTTGGCACAACATATCGAGGAGAGCACACAGGCAACAAACAAATGTTGGTATGTGATAACGACATGCTCGGTGTCTGCGACATAACATGCCGTACATAATTAACGGTGCTGTACGGGGGAAATCTCGGCCAATGACATGCATCAGAAAGATTTTATTGTACTGTAATTATCACGAAGGATCAGTGTGTACAGTATGTAGTGGATTTTGATAAAGAGTAACACAAAAGCAGTTTACCAGAAATTTAAACACATGGTGGAGGTACTTAACAGTGCAGAAGTTGGATTGATATACTTAACATTATTTTTTGTTACAATGCATGTTAGGGCACACTGGATACAAAGTCACAGTAGGTAATGGTAGGACTTGTTTAAATGTGTCTAATTGGTATTGCACATCGCATTAATGATGCTAAAGTAGTCGGTGAAATTAAATATTCTCGTCTGATTTTCAAACTCATGATGTTAAGAACCAATGGCACAAATGAAGTAAATTTTGTACAGCATTGTGATGTATAGTTTTTGTGAGATCGATCCAGTTTGAGAGTGAGAAGAGAAGAGGGGCCGAAGGGTTGAGTCACAACTCGTACTTGTAGGCTATACAATGCACTGAAGTCAGATGTTGCAAGGTTACAGTTTGGTAGCGTACCAGACAAGTAATCCGTTCCGCGGATATGAATTTCCTTCCCGAAGAAAACACTAGTTCTTTCGCTTTTTGGGGTGTGATTTGAGGAATGCGGTACAGGGCTAGCTATCTCACCCACGTGTCTTGGTCATGCTGTTTATGAGAGTATCCGAAACATTTCACTTCCTGTAGTCTGCACTGCATTTATAGCTGTGTGTACACTAGTGAACGTGAGATCCGTTAGAGGTGCGTGACTGCTGATCGAAGGCCACGAGTTCATGACCAAGGGATTCAGTTAACTAGAAGGCCAAAAGGCTTAGTGATTCCTTGCCATATGATATATTGTAACAAGATTGAGTCACCCACATGACAA
>WURT03141111.1:0-11221 GCA_009936505.3 Holothuria glaberrima | reverse complement strand
GCTATGAAATATTCAGTGACATACAGTACTGCAGGGAAGTCTAAATCATATAGTGATGTTAATCTGCTGCCTATTCTCAAACTTTCGTCTACACATACTACCGAGTCATGACACAAGCTGGATAGCCAGCAGTCTGCTGCTAATACACATGATTTCAGGCACACAATCAGCTCATTTCAAGCTATAATGTACAGACTGATAATTGAATGAGCTAAATCCTGGAAATACCTGTATTATTTAACAGAGGAGAGCACAGGATTTCAGATGTTTTCCAGGATGTGGGGAGTTTCCATTCCTACTCACAGATCCTTCATCTAACTTCTTCCGGAATCTGGCAATATTCTTCAAATTTCTGCAACTTCCCCTGGGGTTAAGCTCCCACCCCACTCCCATCCCACCTCTAAGTTGCACACACAACTGTTTCAAATCTTTCTAAACACTTACTCAAATGGAGCAGGACACGACTTGTACATATACCAAACATATAAACCATAGGTTTCATAAAGCAGTCCATTAAAGACTCCACCATACCTTTTCAAATAAGAAAGAGTGCCTGGAATCCATCTGAAAAAGTGAGAGGGATATAAAATACCATTTATAATTGCCATCTCTTAGCAATATATGGTAAATTTCAAGATCAAACATTACACTATGTGATCAATGATCAAACTGCATTGATCCTGGAAATCCTTTTTTGTTTAAAGGGATTTTTCCAGAGACAAAATTCAGTATATTAAAAAAATGCAGAAAATTTTTCTCTTTTAGTAGGTGAAAACCACATCTCAATAGCTTGCAGCGTTTGGAAGATACAAATTTTCAAAGAAATACAATTTTTTCTCAAGATGAAGTGCATTATGGGAAATCTGTGATGTCATCGGGGCACATTAATTTGACATAGAATTGAATTTCCTTATGACATTAATGCCACTATGGGGAATATTTAGCAACTTTATTTGTTATGCCCTACATATGGTGTAGATTTTTGCTAAATCTACATGGAAACATATTCAAACATTCCAACAGTATCAAATTTCAAGGACGAACAGGACATTCAAGTATAAAGATAAAAGGAATCTGAGGCAATGTGCCCACTTTACATTTATAACAATCTGTGACCTTGATGAGAACTGGAGGTATTTTTTGACAAAAAGAAGCACTCTTCAAGATGAGATATCTCGAGTTAGGAAAAGAGTATTGCTATGGGGTTTGGAGGGCACGAATTGGAAAATTTTTCTCTTTGACATGAGACCCTTGTAAAATGCCACTGGAAAATGCCTTTAGTCATTCAATAACAAAAGCATAATTATTAAAAAAATACTTCACTATAAGCTGTTACATTCAATGTTCTCTGCATTTGACCATGTCTTTAACAAATACTGGGAATTTACTTATTTGAACACTAACCAGGGAAGAAAATTATAAAGTGAGTGTAGAGATTGTGAATCTCACCTGTGTTCTTCTTTCATCTCTGGTGGCCTTTGCTTGCTTGGCCATTTCCTTCATAGCCTCTGTTGACATCACTACATTTTTCTTAGCTATCATGGACTGGAAACAGAAATATAAAGATTAAGGGACATTAGTGTCACTGACTGATAATCTGCTGTGTAAAATTAACGCCAACACTGGGGTAGCCATTCCTCTAGGATGAAGAAAGGGACAAAAAACATGTCCATAATTTGATACTTGTCATTTGCATGGTCTTTAGAAAGTTTGTGTAACTCTATGTGAATGTGTATATAGTACTTTACTGTTCAACAGAGAGTACCAACAGACAGGCACTGTACTATACATGTCTTCCCTGCATGAACTGCACTGCTGCTGTAGAATTGTTTCCTTTTCTTTTGGTTTTCCTACACTGGCTATCCTCTTTGTCCTTGGTCAAACCATGATATGGATCATATTTGTTATATGATATCTGATAATAATTTGAGCAAAATGGGTCAAATTCCACCATCCTTGGTTGGGTACTTGACCAGCTACAGCAAAGAAATTGATACTACAGTGCAGAGTTGTATTAATCAAGTCATGACTGGGGTCACAACTTACAAAATTGCCTAACTTGAAAAATTCTGGCCGAATTTCCCTCATTGAAATAACACAGCACTGCTTCAAGTCATGACTTGACTCAAGTCGCTAAAATGAGTGAAGTTTGACTTGACTTCCCGCAAAAAGAGTGACTAGGTTACAACTGTGCTACAGTGTAAGTACTTTATACAGTATACAGTATGTTGTAATGTATGCTACTGAAATGAATTATATCAGCAGATGGTTAATAGTAGGTGAAATGGAGAGAACAAGAAAAACTCAAATTGTATATTACTTTGATTGCTTTGAGTAAGATTTGTGGGAAATTTTAATACAAAGAAAGCAAAGCTAATGATGACCACTATTATAAGATGGCTTGAATGCTTCAAGTGAATCTTTCTTAGCAATTTGTTTCCTTTTTTTCTGGTTTCTGCATTTTCAAACATGCATACACTTTGTAAAGAAGTATTATGTTAATCTTCAAAGAGCAAGAAAGCATTTCAAAGAGCTATAACGATGCTTATTTTCATGACTGTGCTATTAGACAATACAAAATATATATAGCTCACATACAGAAATGTACACTTGTAAGGATGTTTCAGGAGAAATGACACCCAAATATTCCAACTGCTTTACTGCTTTACACTAATTCTTAAGGGGTACTATGAAAGGACAAAGTGATAAAGTTTGGCATAAAATTTGAGCTGACAAATCTATTAGTTATTATTATTATTAAGTGTTGCAACAAAGATGCAGGATCACAGAATATAATATAAATTATGCAACAATTTAATATACTGCCATGTATGTATGAAACTGAATACATCAAATAAAACAGCAAAGAAAGAGACTTGGGGTTTGAAATCCTATGCTGCTAACAACACAAGTGCTAAATGAATTTGTATTGTGCTATAGACTACAGTGCAAATTTCATGCTACGGTATGTACAGTATATGCAGCTGATTCAAAACGAAGCCTACATTGCAAGCTTTAATTTAAATTTACCATAAACACTGAAGTAACTTTACTGTGTAACTACTGTAATGTAGTTTAAAGATTGAACTGCTTTCTACAGAGAGGGCCAGTGGTTCACTGGCTCTACAAAAAGGATATGATATGAAGTTAATCCTATGCAATCACAAAATCACTACATGTATTCTACTTTTCGTAACTACACTTTCATATAAAATAAAAGCTCACAATAGTGGGACCACTATGAGCTACAGTACACACTTTTCTGATGAGCATGGACTTGGAAATGCTACTGTAAAATGTTGGGCAGTTGTGCATGTGGGAAAGGGTTAGAAGGGATGTCGAAAATATAGATACTTGTTAAATTATGAAGAGTTAAGAGTGGAAAGGACAACATAAATGTTTGCCACCAGTTTTGACTTTGTTCAGTGATACCACCAGATTATAATTGTACGCACTGCAGTACATTGCATGGAAGTCGGGCAAACTTACGGATCGAGTATAGAAAGGTAAGCAATGAGGTTCACATATTAATTCTGTGCTAGGAAATTGAGAGGGCACAGACCATTTCCATACTAGCTTTTGACACAGTATAAATTTATACTGTTGCATCTCAAAGGTCACCAAGCCCCCCCCCACCCCCCCCCCCACCAAAAAAAAAACTGTGTTATCTCATATATGTTTGGATGTACAGTATTTTGGTAGAATACAAAAGTCACGGTGGCCTTGAAATGCATGCCATTTTGTAGGACACTAAGGCCAGTGCCAAAAAGACATAGACCATGGACTCAGTAACCTTCCCAACAACTCCAGTCTGGTAAATTTCTCAGTTTCAACTTTTGTTGATTTAAATTCTTACTTCATCTCTCTGTCAGGTTGAAAAATTGACTAGCCGATAATTCAGAATCTTCTACAATAACTAAGAATGATACTATAACATGGTATGCAATTTATTTGGAGTAGGTCATGTCACATTTCACCTTAGATTGTTAGTAATTTCATCCAGGATACATTTTGCTGTTTTAATTGATCAGCATGTGCCACTTAAAACAATGAATCCATAGAAAATAAATTGACAGTTCTTTTGCTTTCACTCCCCCATGGTCTGTAATTGAGATGCATGGTAAAAAGAAAACATATGAATGAATTCTGAAATGAAATCATCTATGGGAGGTCAAAGGGGGTGAGTATTCCTGCTTTGAAAATGTTCTGCTTAATGAAGCATGTTACTGAAGCATGCCAAGCAAAGCGACTGGTTGGAGTAGAGTTACATACAAAACGTCTGGAATCTCCACGTTCAGAAACAGACATTCTATCCATCTGGAACCTGGATCTCTTAGCTTGTGCCTACATTTGAAAACAAACATCTATTATCTTCATAAGGTAGACAACAACCTTAGTTTAAAAAGACATACAGTAACGCCAAAAGGAAGATTGAGAAAACTTTCTTTTCTTCTTTTGATCATATACTAACAATTTTTCTGTAATTTTGTCAAAAGTGAATTATCAATAAGGTTCATTGGCAACTGGGGCACAGATTTGTAACAAAGTTACACGTATGTATCATTAACAATCAATTCCTCATTGAGTGTGTTAAGCAGTATGTACATAGTAACACGTATATGTATGCCTACAATACTTTACTGTGTATGCTTGTTTTAAAGGCAATTAGTCAAATCCATAAGAAGGAATTGTGTGGGATTTAAATTTTTGAAATACACAAGTTGAAGTGGCTAAGAAGAGGAGTTAATTGCAAACTGGGAATCAATTTTATGACTGCAAACTTCCAAAATATTTTCTCTGACAAGTACAGTTCAAGTGTCCAATGGTTAAGATGAAAGAAGTTTTAGAATGTAATGGTTCACACAAGGAAAACACTTACCCCTGGTCCTTTCTGTGTAAACAAAAGGAAAGAACAATGTCAATAATTACATTCACGTACTGAAACACATGTACCTCACACTTAGTATGTAGTACTACAAGCAATGGTGTTAACTGGGGACCTGTGAGAGTTGAAAATCCATGTGAATATTTATTAAATTTCTTCTATGTCCATAACCTTTTAGCATCATGCAAGTCTTTGAGTAATGTATTTCCAGATTTTGAGATTTTACCATACCGAGACAGTATTATCACTAACTGAGGAGAATTAAAAGTGTGGCAATGACTAGGGGTTGACATAACCCTAGTAAAGGATACCTGTTACAAAAGTGAATGCAAGGGAATTGGTGATGACATAAACTTTTACTATTACATGACTGTCTTATTGAGCAGCAAAATGACATTTTGATGGGTCATATGTTACTGCTTGAGAAGCCTGGCACACAATTGTTATGGAACAAGAACACAAGCACTTACAGGAGGTGGTGCCCCTCGTCTATGAGCAGCGGCTGCTTGAGAATTGGATGCTGTGGGTTTCTTCTTTGTGTCTCCATCTTTCTTTGTGTCTCCATCTTTCTTTGTGTCTCCATCTTTCTTCGTGTCTCCATCTTTCTTTTCTTCGGCTGAAACAGTATCAGAAATACAAAGATATTTCCATCATCTTCTACTTTAGAAATGAACCAAAACATTACCACTGGCAAGTATTTCAAAGTTTTTTTTTTTTAATATTTATATGAGGGTTTGAAAGGGATGGACAATTTCTGTATTTTGATATATATTTCCTGTATTTTGATAAAGGTAAGGTGTACAAAAAAGATTCAGGTTATGTGATGATATTTGCACTGAAGTTGTGGGTTTTATGTTTAAGGGTATACAGTATTATCAATTCCACCACTTTTATACAAAAGTGGGTTGCCATGATGTGCTACAAAAAAACAGAAGCAACAGAATCATGTCTGTGTCATGGATGGACAACATAAATTCATGGTTTTCCCTTTTTGTATCCTCATCAGATTTATATCTAAACTAACGCAAGTTCAAGAATAACTTAATGCAACCAGAAAGCCAAAAGGCTTACTGATTCCTTGCCTTTGTAAAATATGTTTTGTGTACTGTGGTTTGGAAATTGACAAGAGCCAAACAGACACAATACATTCACTGAACATGTGAAATACTTTTTGTTCTGAGAAATTTTTTTTATTCCTTTGTACTGAAATGTTGTTTAGAATTTTTCTTGATACCATGAGATCCATTGAACAAGTAAGCCTACATGCTAACTCAGTCCCTATGCCAACTTGGTCCTATACCATCTTGCCCCCATGCCAACTCACCCCAATGACAACTCGCCCTATACCAACTCGCACCGATGACAACTCGGCCCCATGACAGCTCAGCATCATGCTAACTCGCCTCGCCTCAATGCCACCTCGCCCACTATGCCAACTTAGCCTCATGCCAACTCAGACCCATGCCAAGATATACTGTTTACATTTACAAGGTTTTCGGATTTTGACCACTTACAATTTAGGGTTCTTCTGCTCAACCTGACAAATCTATATCCCAAATATGAAAAGCAGTGGTCATTCCTATCTTGAGATATCTTGTTTACAAGAGATTTACAAAGGTTTCGACTTTTGACCTCCGGTGACCTAAAATGACCTTTGACCTCCACCAAAAACAGTAGGGTTCTTCTCTCAACATGACTAATCTACATACTAAATATAAAGTGTCAGTCATTGCTATCTCAAGATCATGTTCACAAGGTTTTCCGCTTTTGACCTCTGGTGACCTCAAATAACTTTTGACCTCCAACAAAAATATTGGAGTTCTTCCTCTTAACATGAAAAATCTACATACCAAATATGAAAAGTGTCGGTCATTCGCAAGAAGGTCTAGGATTCAAATCCCGGCCGGGTCATACCGAAGACTTAAAAAATGGAACCTACTGCCATTGTGCTTGGTGCTCAGCATAAGCAATGGAGTAGGGAAAACAAGCCAGTGAGCCACAACTGGAAAAAAGGCTGTGGCCGGCTCGACTTAAACCAACTGGTTAGAAACTGGGCCGTAAAACCTCATCTAACTAAACCTATCTCAAGATATCGTGATTACAAGGTTTTTGGACTTTGACCTCTGGTGACCTCAAATTACCTTTGACCTCTGCCAAAAACAATAGGGTTCTTTCTCTCAACATGACAAATCTATATACCACATATAAAAAGTGTCAGTCATTCCTATCTCGAGATATCGCAATTACGAGGTTTTTGGACTTTGACCTCTCGTGACCTCAAATTACCTTTGACATCCGCCAAAAACAAAATTGTTCTTCCTATCAACATGACAATTCCATATACCACTATGAAAAGTGACGGTTACTCCTATCTCGAGATAGAGCAATTACATGGTTTTCTGACTCTGACCTCTGGTGACCTTGAATGACCTTTGACCTCTGCCAAAAAATAGGATTCTTTCTCTCGACATGACAAATCTACATACCAAATGTGAAAAGTGTCAGTTATTCCTATCTTGAGATATTGCGATTACAAACTAAGTGTCACAAGCACATACACACACACACACAACATCACCATCGCATACATTCCTTGCCTGCCTTCGGCAAGGAATCAAAGACAAAGCTGTATACAGGTAGATGGAATTAGTTTCCCTGTTTAGCAGATGTGCATCTTTTTCCAGTGATCTTTCCTTTCTGTCTATCCAGCAAAATAAAAAAATTTCTAGGCATCTCAGACAGATGTTATGGACAAACAGCAAAGGTCAGCCTAGGGGTCAACATGCTTAGAGAAAATTCAAAAGTTATCAGCTGAAAGGCAGGTCTACTGTATCAGCAACATGATAACATCATAGGCAAAAGACTTTGGAAAACTCCATTCCTTCCTACTGTAGGTTGAGGGCTTAAAAACAGCACAATTTATCATGGATAGATACATTTCTGTCATGATGAACAGACACAAAAATTATCTCATGGACAGACACACTCCTTGTCATGGATGCATATTCCTTGTCATGGATGGAAAATAAGCAAAACTGTTGAATCTCGGCCTATTTTCTTTAATTGTAGTTTTTACCCTTTTCTCAGGGCTGAGTGAGTGTGATTGTGAATCTAGCTGGATAGGCCCATTGCTCTGTAAACACTCATTTCCTCATTTGGCTCTTCCATTTAGTCCTCTAGAGGCAGTGTTAAAAATTGTTAGTCATACATAGATCTTTATTATTTTAAAAACACACAGCTAAAATTCTATGTGCTTAGGCTTCAGATACAGTACAATAAAGATCTGTCTACAAAGAAAGGGTATTTAAGATCATAAGATGACATACATATCATTCTTTGGGGCATGCAGTAGCTTGTTAAAAGTTGCAACAAAGTTTACAGTGTCCAGGCAAGCAACTCAGCCAGGTGCAGTCCTACTTCATATTTTAGAAATAGCAATTGCTCACAACAGCATTCATTGTACTACTGTACACACTGCTTCAATTTTGAATATAAGGTTAATACCAAAGACCTTCATACCAACATTTCAAATGAAAATAGTATGTTTACATTGCATCAACATGTTACACAGTACACAGAAAATTGATTACCATAATTAAAAACATTCCATCTCACACTTACTCCAGCAACACATTCATATTTCCAAATATTGTAATTTCATGTGCATTACTATTACAGGTATATAGCCCTACTGTACTTGAGGAAATTACCAGTCACATGGGCATATTTCTTTGGATTATAGTTTTTTTTATTCCAAACAAAAAAGATTGAAAATTAGGTCTATGCATGGATCTTGTTCTATACCAAAATGTGTCCTGATGACATAAATACTGCACACACATGAAACTGAAATTTATATATCAGAACAATGCATCTATTGTTCAGGGATTTTACTTATTACAAAAAACTTTGAGACCTGTAAGGGCATGCAATATTCCAACCATGCTTGTATAGATGGTGATTCAAAGTTTGAGTGGGTTGAAGTTCAATCACCATTTAAAACTGACTGGTTATTCACTGGTCATAGCAAAGTGCTTGACTTTTCTGCTACAAGTAACACATATTTGGGCAAATACTTTAATATATAACCATAAAAGAATTCCATAATATTTGGGAACTTCAAGGAGTTTGAAAAGGAGTTAAACCCTTCCTCCATACCTACAGTACTAACTGAGCTTGACCTTTAGCTAATTAGTGCTGGCAAAGTGAAAATGTCATATCCCAGACTTTGAATAAAACTTGATTAATGAATGAAAATAAAGATTTCACATATCAAGTTTAGGCTATTCCTAATGATGTTAATTAATGATGTTTTGTTTACACTGAAGTTATTTGCTGGAAAATAAGTAAACCTTGGCCTAAATCGCAATCAGATTGCACATTATTATTTATGACATGTTTCACAATAAATGACCCAATTTGGTTACACAATGAAAAAAAAAATAAAAAATTTCCAATGATGCTTAAAGCTTCCTTGGTTTGATGCATTACCTGTTAGGCTCCCATTTTCACTAAAAAAATAAAAAGGAGATAACTGCTTGTGGATTTCCTTTGTTCGAATGAAATTTTACTAGGTAAGTGTTAGGTTTCCATTACAGTGCTCTCAATAGTAACATTAGCAACATTGACACAGGGTGTCAAACATTAAGCATACCCTAGTATACGAAGGAAACAAATTTGTGTTTTCCTTTGCCTTACAAATTCAGCAGGAGCAAGATTTCTGAGAAATATGATAAATATGATGTGTTTAATAATGGTTTGGATAAAAAATTTTGGAAAAGTGTGTGCTTATGTTACTATGCTGCAGACGTTATGTATTCTTGACAGCAAACCATACCTAGTCAGGTGAGTTGACAGATAATGGATATTTGCCACCCTTACTATTATGTTAGTTTCAGACAGTATAGATGCTATAAATTGATCATGAAAGGGTATGAATAAATTCAGTATTTTTCTAGTGGGATGCATTTATTGTGTGTTAATGTTACCACTGAAAGTTTGACAGCACTGCAAATAGTAACAGTAACATCAATAGCAGAAAATTAACCACTTTCATAATTACAGTAGATACAAGAGTGATTTTAGTATCACTGAATTGCTATCATGGTAATCATTCATTCATACAGCAGTCATACTATTCCATCTGTCATTGTGGATTCCAGCTGCAGTTTTCATTTTTGTGTGATTTTTGACAGCAAAACATAACATTAGCAACAAAATTCAATTTTGACCATAACCACCCAAAATAGAAGCATAGAGGACAGGTTTTGTACTTTATCAATGGAAGGGGTCAATGCTACTGTATCTGGAATAAACAGTTAATTAAACACAAGTTGTCATACATAGAGAATTGCTATCATGATTATAGTCACATTTGGACAGCATTTTCTATGTGGGGACAATTTGCTGTCAAATTTTAGTGCTTTTCAGTAATGAAATTTTTTTTGTATAATACTGCACAAGCCTATGAATTGCATTTTAATTTTTGTTTCTCACTAGCTAGTCTAGATAATAACTGGAGATCAAAAAGGTTAATAAACATATTACCTTCATTTTTATTTATCACAAAGGTTTATCTTTTGGGTTAGTTAATGTGAAACATGTCTTATCTAGGTTCAGCTTAAGGCCTGTACATACACGAGCAACATTTGCAAAATTCCAAAAACACTTCACTTGCAACAAACCTACAGTAAAACATGCTTGTTTTTGGTTTGTTGCAGTGTAGACAGGGTACTTCCCAATTTGAAAACATTTTGAAAATGTTTTTCAAAGAACTGACATGACATTTCTTCAAAACATTTTCAAAATGTTGCAAATTGTTGTATACTTTACCTGTCTCCACTGTGCAACAAACTGTAAACAAGCGTGTTTTTGGTTTGTTGCACGTGAAGTGTATTGGAAATATTTTGCAAATACTGCTCGCATGGGTAATGGGCGGCGATCTGTCTTTGAAAGTAGGGGGGGCGGGATATATTGTCAGTGACACTATCTAAGCTGAGGGCCACCATCAGTTGGTGCAGAGCATACAAAGAAAATTTTGGTCAAAAATACCCCCAGATCACCGGAAATGGTCCTTTCCAGGCTTTGCAACGTGACACTACATTACAACAAGTTTCTACAAAATAGGCATATTGCAAAAATGTCTAGAAAAAGGTTAATTGTTCCAATTTCCAGATCTAGTCAGTGGTACTAGCTAAGAAGAATGACACAATCAGTTGGCCTGGAGCATAGAAAATTTTGGCCAAAAATACCCCAGATCACTGGAAATGGCCCTTTTCAGGCTTTGCAACATGATACTATGACAACTGTCAGTAAGTAGGCCCTATTTTGTAAAAA
>WURT03141089.1:0-11222 GCA_009936505.3 Holothuria glaberrima | reverse complement strand
AATGGCCTATTTTGATCATGTGACAATACTGTTATTATTGAATTGTGAAATTCAAGGAGAATTTCTCCTTGCTTTAGCTATTGTTTGTAATAGTTATGTTCAAAACGTCTTCAGAGGTGCTTGTAATGTAATAAGAGGAGATTTGCAGGAGTTTGCTGATTTTTCAAAGCAAATTTTGGGGCGACACCCTATTGCCTTTAAGTTAAAACTATCGTAATTTGAGTTACTCATATCACAGTGGATCTTGGAGGCCTTTCTATAGACCCGTTTCATGCGGTCCATTTGGGACCAGAGAGGGCGCCCCAGAAAAGGGAAGGTCTTATATTATGCAAGTTTGCTATGAATCATACATTCATCATTTGCTTAAAATGAAAAAAAAGAAAATATATGCGCCTTCAACTTATCATACATGTTGTAAAGGAGTTATAACATAAATTTATAGAGAGATAATCCGACGATGACATTCACTCGAAGTAACACGCCACCATAACTGCCAGCCTGTAATTTCAAAGAAGACAACTGATGACGTTCTCCTTCAGAGTTGACAACACATTGGACGTCACCGATACATGACTTGCTCTAGTGTTCATTTCACTGAACCTAAGTCGATTAACTTTTCGTATTCATGCGTATTTTGCGTAAGATAAATTGTACACGGTTTCTTGCCCTTATTTTGCACTACAACCGCAAAACAACCATCTACATTAAGTGTTCGGGATATGTTAAATTTTTTTTTCTTTTTTTGGGGGGGTTGATCCACTTTTGTCCTTGTAATCCTTTACTACCCGAGGATATTTCCAGGGCTTTCCTAGTTCTCCTCGGATCCCTTCTTATTACGCCTATGTCCGTGACGTCACCTGCATGGCAGACAATACTTCACCTAATTTGAGGAGTTTATGTGATTACGTAACAAGAAAGTACATAGAAACATAAAAAATGCTTACATTCCAATATTGGTCTGCTCTATTTCTTTGACGGTGTCACAGTTTAGAAATCTGCAGGAAAAATAGGCTTTTGAAAGTCTTTTTGTAAGAGAAAACAAACTTTATGATAATAGCTCCCTCGAACACGAATAGCTTAATATACACGGAAGCAGCCCTAGGGCGCCAGCGAAATTTGTGGGGCGGAAGTATGCTTCAGCCCTCCTTGCTTTCCAAGCATGAAAACCCCTTATTTGTCTCCTCTTTAAGGAAAGTAAAAAATTTGCAGTATTTTACCTTAACATTTGTCCAAAATGATGCACCAGATTGCATCTAAGGACCCTCAAATATCAAAAAAATTTCCAAAGGGCAAAAAAATGCCAAAAATGTGCAGTAATTTACTTTAAATTTTGTCCAAAATGATGCACCCAATTGCATTTAAGGACCCTTAAATATCCAGGCCCCTCCCCAGGACGACGACGCAAAACAATGTTCAGCCCCCAGTCTTGAACATCTTCCTACGCCTATGTTAATGTATGAACGAAATCCGATCATTAGAAGCTGGAGTTAATAATTAAGGGAATACTGGACTCATTTACCAAAATTCCTCTAAATTTACAATTGCAATATTTTATTGTTTAAAAGAAGAAGAAGAAGCAAGTGTAAACTTACAAGTTTGCTTTCTGGTTAACTCCAATAAAAGCAGTTTCGTTGACAATTTTTACAGGATTTCCGTATAAATGACTGCAAGAAGTAAGAACGACAATAGTGATGATGGCCTTTGGGTGTAAATTTGCAAAAATATGGTAACTACATAGTTAAATAGCTACCGCGTGCGGTTAACCAATCATACATTTATTTTCGAGTCCGACGGACGAGACTGAAGTTCCCGTCTTTACTCCCCTTCTGCACATAATGAAAAACAGGTAAATGGATCATCAGAGAGTTGGAATGATTACTACCAAAACACTAGCGATTTAGAGGGAAATATTGCACTTAAAAAGCGCAAACATGGGGTACAAAGAAAATACCTTAATCATTATTAAACCATTCAGTCTCACTAGTTAAACTCGAGCAATAGCTTTATCTCCTCAAAATATTATGCATAATTGCAAAAGAGACGGATGCTGAATCGTTTGAATCTTTGAAAGTTTGGGTGAACAAATTGCTTTTGTGCAACAAATAACAGCAGTACTCCTGTAAGAGCCTTTTTTCTTGAAAAGAAAGCTATCGTACTGCCTCATTTTGGATAGTCTATCATCTTGTATCTATTAATATTGACTTAAAAATATGAACATTTTCTGTAAACAAACGCAATGTTTCCCTTAAAGAGGCATGCAAAATGAACTTTTTAATAATTTATCTATACAACTTTTCTTCCATCGATCTCGATTCATTTGCCCCCATGCCCTCATGCCCCCCCTTACCCACACTTTGTACGTTTTGTGCTCGTGCGTAAAATGACGGTAAGTGCACGATCGGTTAATTTAAAGAAGTTGATTTTATGTCTTTTCTCTTTCTAAAACAATTATTGCGAGTCAAAAAATTGCTTAATCAAGCGCAAATGACTTTTTTTCTTTAATTTGCTTACTGAAAAAACTGTTCCATATTATGTGTCTGTTGGCAGTTCATACAAAATTGATTTGTTTCTTGTGACAAGGTCTTTTAGAAGATTTTTATGGAACATCCAGTTTCATTACAAACTAAGGTAGGGCTAAATTTTGTCCACTTGATTTACCATGGGTAGGTCTGTTGTACCGTATTTGTTCTACATATATACAAAAAGTAGCGGCAATGGAGAAATCGTTTGGCACCTGCAGTATAGCAATGTAATTCAGGTTTTTAGGCTTAAACTTTGGCTCGGATGCGTGAGAAAACGCAGGACCAGCGGGGATGCCTACGCCGCATTCCAGATACCTGAGATGACAGCAAAAAGGGAGAGATTTGACTAGTAAGGACTTAAACCATCATTTAATCAGTTGATGATCACAGAATACCCATCCCCCGGCATGATGCGCACCTTTTAAATTCATCCCAAGCAACCATGCATAACTGTTATGGTGAACGACCCCCTGCCGGACCCCTTCCGACCCCGACCCCCGACCCCTTGTTTCCCGGAAATGACTTTGCAAAATTGAAACGCTGGAAGAAGTATAGTATTTCAGTGTGAAACCATAATGTGTCGTAAAGAGGTACTCTCATGTATTTATTTTGATCTATCATGCAATACTGACACTTTAAAGTCAAACTTCAGATCAAGAGTATCTCTTCCTGAAGTACGCCCCCATTTCTCATCTTTATTTGGAAAAAAATAGTTTAACGAATGAACAAATGAATGACTAAAGAATAGCAAAGGTAACTTACACTTCCATGATGTTTTCATTATCAAAGGAACTTTTGCTGAGTTGTGTGAAATTATTTCCGAATAAGTAGCTGTTAAGAATGAGTGCTAAACACATTAAAAATAACACAAAGTAATATACTATAGGAATAAAATCGAGTAGAGACAGTGGCGTGGCCAGTATTTTTTCCCGGGGCACGTAGTATGTCGTTTAATCGCCGACCTTGGAGGAGTGTAAGTGGAGGGGGAAATGTTTGAAAAATTAGGTGTTCTTACATGCAATCTGGTGCCACATATGTTACCTTTGAAGGAACATTTTCTGTTAAAAATTACGTATTTTAGGTATAAGAGAAAATCGGCATTAGTGAGGGGGCATGACCCAGGGGCCATGGTCCAATTCCCCCTAAACACTCCACTGAATAAGGATCCATACATTTGGGAATTTTCGTGTACAAAATTTCAACATGAGTTTCCTGAGTTTAATTGAAACTACAAGTGACGCCCTATCCAGGGGAGCGGAATCTGCTTGCTTAGCTCCTCACCTTCACAAACCAGCGATATGACTGAACAAGGAATATGTCGTAAAGCCTGCTACGTAGGCAAGGGACACCTAGGATAAGTGGCATGCTTGACAAAACCTGCAAGTAACCTAACACGTGTTACAGATAAAGTAAGAGTGATATATATATATATATATATATATATATATACATATTATCATTTTAAACTAACAAGTAGGCCCCTAACAGACACGGTTCTGAAGGGGGTGTGAAATGTCTTCCAGGAGGGGCGAAAATTTTTTCAGGGGGCAAATGTGTAAATATGTATCAAGTCAATGGCAACTGAAAAACTTTCTAGGGGAAACGATAAAATTCTCAGGTGGACTTCGCCCCCGGCAACCCCCCCCCCCGGGCTACGGGCTTGCTAACAAGGCCAAAGCCGAAAGAGCGAATACGGAACAACTACCCTCAAACGGAGTTGGTACCTTCAAGGTACAAATCGAGATATTCAGTACCAAGTGCTTACCCTTCCGATTTTAATATCATATGTTTGTCATGCTTAATAAGGTGTATCAAAACATTTCTTGATCAAGGTACTACCCAGAGCAGCCAGATCTATTGGCACTTCATCCTTAACTCGTAAAATACCTAGTTCACATTCCACGCAATTTTTGAGTAAAACTAATTGAAAATATTTTCTTAACTAGAGAAAAAATTGCAAAAACTTACATGTACTGAACTCGAGTACTGGAAAATGCTGCGTCGGCTAGATCATCAAATTTGTTGTGAAATAGACACCTGCATGAATCCAAACATTAAAAACTGTATCATTAAGAAAATATTTAAATACTTTTAATGGTGTTAAAGGTATTAAATTAAACGGTTATTGAACCAGCTTAGCTTGCGAGTCATAAGTAAATTTTTGATGCGTTAACATATGCAGTGTGACAGTCAGGAGTGTGGTACGCAGGTTTAGTGATAGATTAATAAGTGATGCATAGTATAGAGTATTATTTGGAATGATCTTTGTTTTTCACCTTCAAGTTTCTTCATTTTTGTCTATACAAAACTAGTAGGGACATGCACATAGGCATGAATAAAAATGTAGACGAGGAGAATATGGATAAGTGGGAAAAAAGAACTTACTGGGCAAGTGGAAAGAAGCTCGGTTATTTAGAACCTTACCAGAGCTTAATCTATTTTACAAAAACCGTCAGTGCTGGGGTAAACCCATGTAATGCCAGGGATGCCGTTCCTAACCCGTATTTCCAATTTCACTTGTCGTTTGGCCCTACTTTCGTAATGGGCAGAAACATATTTTTGGAGGGGGTCACGCTGAAATTTAAGACGTATACGCCCTACATACATGGGTAGTGAAGGAGCAGGTAACACTCTCTTTTCAAGATATTTGATGGCTGCAGCCCCAATTTTCCCCCGCCCCCACGGGACACGCAAGAGTTTGACCCTTATGTTCCAATGCCTCGGTGCTTGACTAGCCTTACTTGCCCCAGACTGCGACAACATACAACCCTTACATTGCAGTTTAACATAAACAACATTCATGACAGAAGGAAAGGCCATCACCCTCTATAAAAATTATGACCCCTACTTTTTCATGATATGAAACTTGTTTTGATCTTTCATGTGTAGTCAGTTACGGCCGTGCAAAACCTGTAAGCTCGGCATTCATTTCCCTCAATTCTTCTTCTGTTTTGCCACCACTGACGAAAAACAAAAAAAAAAAAATACAGAAAACTAGTATTTTGAATGTAACTACGAACGTACAGGTATGTCAAGTTTGGTAGCCCCTCGAAAGCGTCTTCATGCAAGTACGTGAGGTTATTTCTCTGGAGGAACAAGGTACTTAATTCGTGGGTACCATTGCTTGAGGTAAAGAGCGAAGGAGTTAATTCGGTGAGCTGATTACTGGACAGGTCTCTGTAAATTAAACAGATTGAATTATTGCTTTCATTCACTGGCCATGTCGGCAATTTTTATCAGAATGCTGGACATATTTCTTTGCCTCTGAATGCAATTATTGTCCATTTTTACGTGAACTTGATGCAATATTTGACTTAGAATAATTTTTTACAAACACAAACCGAGTTTCACACCCGTTGTCATTTAATTGAGAACCGTCTGCGAAGTTGGGATGTAGCCTACTTACAGGGTACGTGTGAGTAATATGTCACTGAAAAGGTCTTGAGGTAATGATTCAATCTGATTGTAGGCGAGTAACCTTTTCAAAGAATAAAGAAGACAAAAATATTTGCATATGTACATAAATTTTATGAAAATGTAATAACGAGTGGGGCAAAGGCACCCCAAGGGGAGAAAGGGAGAGAGGCAGAGAAAGGTGAGGAAAATATGAGGAGATGTGAGGATTGTTGGAATATATTTGGAGGAAAGAATTGTGGTAAGAGTTAAGTAAATGGACATTTGGGAAAGTGTATAGAGAGGTATAGGAATAATAATGTAGTAGACAAGACGAAATATAGAGCGCCCTCTTTAAATTCGGAAATTTGCCATCTGTGACAACAGATCATCAAGTGACACCGGTGAACTACAGTGCGATTTTCCCAAGTTGAGGGAGTTTCGATTCAATGTATGTGATCACAGATACGGTCTACAACCACCTACAATTTTTCTTTTCTTTTCTTTTTTTTTTTTTTTCTTTTTTAATTTCTTAATGATTACATACGTTGTTAGTGTAAGCCTACAAAAACTTTCCCGCGCTTCGCGCGCTTTCCAATTTCACGATTCAGATTTAAAAGAGCGCTTTCAGCACGCAACTCGGCCATTGACATATTAGTTATAGCTCTTTTATATCCCTTTCTCACCACTCTCTCGACATGTGGGTTTCGGAACTTGGAGTGGCTCGTATACCTCGGCTTCCTTTTCGGGAAAATTTCTGTCGCCACCCATGGTCGATTTACTTATTTTAGCTTTCAAAAGGGTCATTTCCGTGATAAAACCCAAAATTTTTGGTACGCTTTGCCCAATTCGTCCTCAGTTCCGATTCGTTACTTATACCTAAAGTACAAACACTTTCCACCTTTCCAAGAATCTTAGTAAGTAGAATAAATGGATTTATGTAAATGTCGGGAATTTCTTCTCATTTCGCTAAACCTAGTTAATGTTATCTTGTGTCTGTCGTACGGTATGGCTAGTGACACGGGGAGGGAAGTAAAATGTAAGTTATACCCGATAGGGCCCAACTGACGCTTGACCTTTGTAAGCTTAAAATTAGTACAACTTCTTTTAGTGCCGGCTTACCCAAAAATGATTTGCGCGCTTCGCGCGCTTTGCAGTTTCACAACTTACATTCGGGGAAAACATTAAACCAGCGCGAAAGCTATGTCCCTCTAGTATATACAAAGTTTGTGCAATATATGTCTCGCAATGGCATGGTATAGTACACAGGTTTTCTTCAAATCCCTCCCCCCCCCTAACCAACTCCTTCGAACGCATCGGGGATGTCGGGGCTTCGGATCACTGCTCCCCCCGTCGGGGAGTCTGCCCCCGTGGTCAAGTTTTAAATTTGGGGAAGGGGTTTCAAATCACCCTACCCCAATGACGCCAGAGGCACCGCTACTCCCTTCCTATTTAATGGAGTCTAGGGCCGTCTCAGGATGTGTCTGGGCGATGTTAACTACATTTCAAAGTAGGCCTACTGAAAGTGATATCAGAATATCTTCCCAAGAAACAGGTTATTCGAGACATTACTTTTTCGCACATAGCCCGTGGGGCTGTATGAAGGGGCCGCCATACCTCTCCCCTTTTGGCTATACACCTTGTAAGCCTACAGTGGTCAAAGGAACCGTTTGGAAGTTGTTGATGGGATAAATATTAAGTTACAGTTACTTTTTGTTTATATATATATATACATATATATATAAAGCCTATAACAAGAGTACTTACAAAGAGCTGTAGCCGCTTGGAACATTGAAAATATCTTTTGAAACATCTGTAAACTGGTTGAACGATAAATCTCTGAAACAGAAAAAAGCAGTACTGAATTAATTTGCTCGAAGAATAACATCGAAGAGAATGTTATTGACGTTTAAAGTTCAAAACTCACAAGGTACTACTTTAAATTGTTAAATTAATTTGATAAATTTATCAATTCCTCAAGTTTAAAATTCTGCTCCCTTTTAAACAAGTGGCTGCATCATCGCTGTACGTTATGTAGTCACTTCACATAAGCCGTGGGTGTAAATATCAAAGCCTATATTAACCATCTGTTACGGAATGTATCCTCATTTGCTCTGCTCCTATACAGATTTTTCACCGACGTCACTGCGCTGCGCGTCTCTCTACTTTCACGGCCAGGCGTCCATTGTGCAACAATTGTAACTAAGGCCGTATCGTGCGTGCGTGTCGATAACACACCTGCGCATGAGCAGTGACGGCCAGTATGCCAAATTGAAACGCAGTAAACGGCAAAGCACAAACGCAGTAAGCGTATTTAAAGCACACGCGTACGACAACCGTAGATACTACTGTGACACCTGTAAACTTACGTTTTCTGCGTGTGTTGACGCATTTGACGCCTGCCCTTCAAAACCTGAGACATGTCATCATGTGACGAAGGTGAAACCACCTTTATAGGTTGCAGATCTTACAAGTGATGAATATAGTCGCTTTATTTCACTTCTTTAGCTATAGTACCTCTCAAATCACTGCAAGAATTAGTGGGCAGGCTTCATTCCACTGTGGAATGAAGTTTCCACATTTGCTGCTTAGATATTTATGTGATCACTCATTTTTCATTACTTTCACAAGAGTGCAAAAACCTAAGTTCCGGGGAGGGAAAGGGGGTCAGAATTTCATGCCGGCTGTTTTGAATGTATATTTAAAGACAAAATGAATTTGCCGAAAAATCGTTATTTTCACACTTCTGAAAGTAAGCCCTGAGACCTGAAGGGTTTGGAAGAAACAATACGCTTTGTACTGTTAGTATGAAAATGATAAAATATGGATGACCCTACATTTATTTTCTGTTACTTTTTAATTAATGTCATTTATCTTGTTGTTTCAACAAAAAGGTGAATACGATTTAGTTATTTTCCTGCCGTATGTGACTTGAAATTAGAATAAATGAATAAGTTAATATGAATTTGAGCAGCATTTTGGACAAACTGACAGCTGCGCATGGGGTCCAACCATGCACCACCCTACGGGGGGAACAAATTTCTCCCATTAAGCACATAGCCAGAGCGGAAGCTGAAAAGATGGCAACCACTGAGAGCCCTTACGTAAGGTATAAGCTGCAGAACTTACAGAGTTACTCCGTCATGATATCCTGTGAAGAAGCCTTCTGCTACTCGTGTTAGTCTGTTGTGTGATAAATACCTGCAATGTATAGAAATAGAGAACATATGCAATTAATGTTCCAATACTCCACAATGGCGAGAAAAGGGTGTTAAAAAGGAGAGAGATAGTTTCTAGGGAAAAAGATATTTTTAAAGGGACGAAATATATTATGTTATATTAGGGACAATTATAATTTGGTCCCTAAAATTCTGGTGAGCTGACAATTTATCTCTGGGTAGGGGCGACTCCCGTAGCTCCTTTCTTGACTACGAGCCTTCTCTTTGTATTGTGTAAAACTTACAAAATGTTATCATCTTTGACTTGCATTTAAATGAGTTAGCCTGGGAAATCTATGCCATAACAGGGAATTATTAGAATTAATAGCAGAAGTAAGATAAAGGCACATGTTTTCCTTGTGAAAATATTGAAAACTTTCTTCTAGCACTCAGGGGTGGAATCAGAGATTTAAAAGTGTGTGGGGGTGGGGGGGGGGTTCTAGACACAAAAATGATTGCAGAATGCAATTTCCTACCAGCTGCAAGTTTTTTTTTATTACAGGGAGGGTTAGAAGGGTATTATAGGGAGGGGAGAGAAGGGGAGAAGGACATGGACATGGCAGTGAGCACACGCCCCCATGCCAAAATTTACCTTAGTACGTTCTCTAGTTGCCAACACTTTGGGGGTAAATGCCTTGAAAGGATTCAAATTAGACCTTCCAAACTTCCGTTGCGTTTTCTCCCGGACTGGTTGCAAAGTTGCTCCTATGCCCATGGAATGAAAGAATGTACTTGTGACATAATTTACTTTCAGTTTTAACCACATAGAGAATGTTTTAAACTTACACATTTGTCATACTGGGCAAATTGTAAAATGCCCCTGCAGGAATTTCGGTGATTTTGTTGCCTGTAAGATTTCTAAAACGAAGGAGAAATATTGCAATTTATTATTTGACTGTTCAAATGTGGTCATATTAGTAGAAGTACTGTTTATCAAGTTGGTTACTTTACCAGCAGCATAAATGTTTGTAATAGGTCGGTCTCAGAGTTTCAGTAAATAATTACTTTATAGAACTTTTAAAAATGGACCATGAAATATATTTGCTGAATGTATATGTAAAAACGTTGTCTTCCAGCTCCTTGTTCTTAGTGACCTAGATGTAAAAATGTGTTTTCCTCTCGGGGCAAATCATACAACCGCAAACATTTTGGTCGATTGTAACTCGAAACTAAATCTTTTAACATATTTATTGTGTTCATAATTGACTAGATTTAGATGAAAACAAACCAAGACGGGTATAGTTCTATCAAGTAAACATACCGGTAGTCAAATATGTGACGAAATTTCCGTTTGTGTACTGCCTGATTAGATCCTTTCAAAGTTGAACTGAATGTTTAAAGAGTGTATTGGTCGCTAAAGTATGATTTTTACTGTTTGTGTTTTGTTTTAAGCCGGCATTGTGGGGGTGCTATGAAAAATAGTACGCCTCTTGAGGTCAACAATGCCCACTATTTATACGCCACTTGTTAACTATGTTTGAAATGTAGCCCATTCTATAGAGACGCATCCTCCTGTTGTACACTGCAGATTCACTGCACCTTTCTGAATTATATGTGACGTAAAACACGAATTTCCACTTAACTAACTGAGTAGATGGAGCTAATTACGACAAATAATTTTATGGTCCCAGGTACGCAATGTCATAAATTGATAAACAAGCCCACCTTCGTACCATTTTTAGTTAGACCACAAATCCAGCGTAAGCCGTAGCCCTTTCTTCAAAAACAATGTTTCGATGAAACTTGTCATGGAAGTGCCATATCCGACATATTGGGAAGCATTTTTGGCATTCTGCTTTGCCTTCTGCCCCAGTCGAAACATTTCTTCGTACGGCCATGACCATAAATTACTTTTTCTATGCTTTCGTAGGAATTATTTCTCAAAACTGATAACGTACTAAATGTAAGAATAAAAAGAAATATAAATAATCAAAAACTTACAATGTTTTTATCGTTGATAGATCTGCAAATGCTTTGTGGTCCATACGTTCAAGTTTATTTTCTTGCAAAAGTCTGTTTGCAGAAAAATAATTGTTGTAGTGAATACAATATTCAGTTATAAATCTAACCAGTGGTAAAGCCATGGGGG
>WURT03141078.1:0-11222 GCA_009936505.3 Holothuria glaberrima | reverse complement strand
AAGTGTTTTAATTCGAGTCACTCAAGTTCGAGTCTCAAGTCGAGTCGAGTCTTTCATTTGCCATGTCGAGTCGAGTCGAGTCATCAACTGAACTTGAGTCAAGTCGAGTCCCCAACCACACTCAAGTCGACTCGAGTTTTCACTAGTTGAGTCAGAGTCGAGTCAGTCTTTCACTTGCCATGTCGAGTTGAGTCGAGTCGAGTCGAGTCCCCAAACACACTCGAGTCGAGTCGAGTCACTCTGTTTACTCGAGTCAGTTGAGAATATTGACCAACAATTGACCTACAATATTAGATCAGACAAGCAAGTTATTTACACAATTGCTTTACATGCTGACTTGGTCACTCCGGATCCTGAAACCGGTGTTGGAGGCCACAATTGTGCCTCCTCCTTTCATCTTTATGCCAACGAATATCGAGTTATGATGTATACAGATAGGCCTATGTCCAATTGCCGATAAAATTCTGAGGTGTGATCATTTGAGCACTTCGGAATTGTGCATTTTCCCCTGATTTTATTGCTAAATGCAGAAACATTTCTCATGACGCCTTTAGTAGCCGACAGCGACGTGTCACTGTGTTTATCTGAACTGAAGTCTACTCCATGATCTCGTGCAAAGAATTCACTCTTTCTGAAAAACTGAAATGTCGATTTATAATTTACAATAGAACAAAACTAATCGTAGATACAAGTATATGAACACAGTCAGTATATGGAAAGCCCGGATGTCGGCGATGAAAGCCATGTCTGCCAGTACTGCTACTAGGAGACTAAGATTGCAGGGACCGTCAGTATGAAACCGCTGCATGCAATATCTGAATATTGTGCATATTATCTTGTTTATTTATTCTAAGTTAAGATACGCTATCGAGATTTACGGCAAAGCCAAACAGACTGTCTTGTCACCACTTACCAGATCCTTCACAATAAGTTACTCAAAGTTTTTACATGTAAACGTTGGCGTTACTCAACTCATTTATTATATAATGAGAATAAGCTCCTTGTGATAAAAGATATTCCTTTCTATTGTATGTGTGATTTGATTTACAAACACTAACAATATTTTACCTGATATTATTTATAATGCTATATATGTCCACCAAGGCCTGACTGTCAACCAAGTACTCGTCTATACAATCTTTCACTGTTACCTATCATAAAAGTTATCATGAAAAATTCACTTTAAATAACTATTTTTATCGTATCTGGCAGTCCCTCCCCCCCCCAGGATAAAATCTATGATTGTATGTAACTCATTCCTTGGCAGCGTTAAAGATGAACTTATCAGTAATTATACGTCATTTATTCCACATGTCATGTACATTTACTATTCATTATATTTGCCCTGAATCTCCTACGTCTTCCTCTTTTCTAAATTCTTAGCTTTCCTCGTACTTTCTCTCTTTTTCCTTCTTTCTTTCCCTTACCTTCTCTTTTGTAAAATTCTTTGGGGATCAGTTTCTTTCCCCTCTTGTGTTTATAGTTAGGTTCGTGTTTTTCAATGATCGCTAGCTTTGCTGAGAGTTTTCTGGTTTTCAAGTGTCCTTCATATGTCCTTAAAACTTGTTTACGTAAAATGTTTTAATATATCTGTTGTTCATATAAGAAATAAATTTGAATTGAATTGAATTATTGGAGAGTGCAAAGTCGGTCATTATTATTTTTTGCTGACAACATTATTGTCGATATGTTTGACTTGAGTCATTGTGAGAAAAAACTCGAGTCGAGTCATTCAGCATAGTGACTCGAGTCGAGTCTTTGTAGTCCATGTTATAACTGATGGAGGTACCACTTGGAGGAGGAGAAATTTTCATGTGGTTTATCTAGACCAGTTTTTCATGAGGAACAAGAATGTATGAGGTAAAAAGGCTGTAACCTGAGAGCTTTTTCGTGAGGGCGTTTTTTCAAAATAGCTGCCAAAATCTACTCTAAAGTGCATAAATGGGCTAAAAACGCATTCATGAGGAACGTTTGTCCTGGTTTGAGCTGATTTTGATCTTAGTAAAGCATAAATAAGCTCACTTTGCTATTACAAATAAACTTGAATTATACAAATGAGAGCGCTTTTCAAAATGGCCACCATGATTTAATGTGTTCATATGGTCTACGTAAGCATTTATAAAGTATATTTGTCCAAATATCCAGGTAGATTTTGATCAGACTCGGGTATAATGTTATTACTATGGGTATACCTGAGTATTACACTTGAGGGCGCTTTTCAAAATGGCTGCCAAAATTTAAAACAGCGGGTTATTGCAATATAGTTGTAAGTGCCATTTTGGTCAGAACTGGGTTGATTGTAAAAACAGAAAAAAAAATATTCAAAAGTGGCATAAGTCTTGATAGTAATCAAATACATTTTTATGATAAAATAAGATACAAATAACAACAATGAAAACATGAAATGAAGCGTATGTACATAATATGGCATTGGTGTCTGAAACCGAAAGTACATAAACCGAAAGTGCGTAAACCGAAAGTATCTTACTTTGAATCATCCCTGGGTCTATTCACATCAGGTGGATAATAGATTGGGCGTAAATATGTTAGGTACAAGGTTCAGAATACTTGCAGCTTGAAAATTCGATAAAGGGTTTCTGACCAAGGGCCCTAATTTGGGCAAAAGAGCACTGAACAACACAAATACATTAAGTAACACTTTATCACTTCTGGGCTGTTATATTTGTCATTATACAGGTATTTTGCATATGAATTGCTCAGCCCCAGATAACATTCCCATATGGAACCCTTGGGGGCCATATGGGCCAGCATATGGGGCCCATATGATTTTGCACCCAAGATTCATAAGGGGCCGTATTGGCCAGAACTATCCCATTTGGGTCATATGAACTTATGGGCTATCCCATATGGCCGTTGATAAATCACTGAAAGCCTGATCTTCGGTCGCAAGCTTCTGAGCCCATAATTTCTTCAAAATTGTTTCAACTGACCCAATTTTGGCACAACTAATACTTCATTATTATAGTATTCTTTCATATAAATTGACAAAAGACCCCATCCTATTCGACAACATATTGCAAAAGTTGTCCCAATGTCTACTGTTGATCATATTTTTGAAGGCGAGCAAATGGACTGTATGTGCGAATGGGGGCGTGTTTCCTTAATTGAAACTGCAGCAGGAACAACGCGGAGGGAGACTTGGTCGAGTTCAAAGGACCCAATCTCTTTCATTTCACAAACCATCGCACACCCTGGTGAAAGTTTTTGACACCAAATGGACATTTCGATGGTATAATGTATCAAATTCAGAGAAGATAAAAGAAGGTTTCCTCTGTTTAGCCTACATAATATGGCACTGGTGTCTGAAACCGAAAGTACATAAACCGAAAGTATCTTACTTTGAATCATCCCTGGGTCTGTTCACATCAGGTGGATAACAGCTTGGGCACAAATATTTTAGGTACAAGGTTCAGGATACGTTGCAGCTTGAATAGGCGATTAAGGGTTTCTGACCAAGGGCCCTAATTTGGGCAAAAGAGCACTGAACAACACAAATACATTAAAGCAACAATTAATCACTTCTGGGCTGTTGTCATTACACAGGCATTTTGCATATGAATTGCTCAGACCCAGATAACATTCCCATATGGGACCCTTAGGGGCCATATGGGCCAGCATATGGGGCCCATATGATTTTGCACCCAAGATTCATAAGGGGCCGTATTGGCGAGCCCATATGACCCATATGGTATAGTTCTGGGCCCATGTGGGCAACTGCCCCACTTGGGCCCAGAACTATCCTATATGGGTCATATGGACTTATGGGCTAGCCCATATGGCCGCTGGTGAATCACTGAAAGCCTGATCTTCGGTCGCAAGCTTCTGAGCCCATAATTTCTTCAAAACTGTTTCAATTGACCCAATTTTGGCACAACTAATACTTCATAATAGTATTCTTTCATATAAATTGACAAAAGACCCCATCGTATTCGACAACACATTGCAAAATTTGTCCCAATGTCTATTGTTGGTCATATTTTTGAAGGCGAGCAAATGGACTGCACGTGCTAATGGGGGCGTGTTACCCTTAATTAAAACTAGGGTTTCCATTTGAAACGGCAGCAGGAAAAACGCGGGGAAATTTCAAAGGACCCAATCTCTTCATTTTACAAACCATCACACACCCTGGTGAAAGTTTTTGACACCAAATGGACATTTCGATGGTATAATGTATCAATTTCAGAGAAGATAAAGAAGGTTTCCTCTGTTTAGCCTACATAATATGGCATTGGTGTCTGAAACCGAAAGTACATAAACCGAAAGTACCTTACTTTGAATCATCCCTATGTCTATTCACATCAGGTGGATAATAGATTGGGCATAAATATGTAGGTATAAGGTTCAGAATACATTGCAGCTTGAATAGTCGATAAAGGGTTTCTGGCCATGAGCCTTAATTTGGGCAAAAGAGCACTGAACAACACAAATACATTAAAGCAACACTTAATCACTTCTGGGCTGTTATATTTGTCATTTTACATGTATTTTCATATGAATTGCTCAGCCCCAGGTAACATTCCCATATGGGACCCTTAGGGGCCATATGGGCCAGCATATGGGGCCCATATGATTTTGCACCCACAGTTCATAAGGAGCCGCATTGGTCAGCTTATATGACCCATATGGTATAGTTCTGGGCCCATGTGGGCAACTGCCCCACTTGGGCCCAGAACTATCCCATATGGGTCATATGGACTTATGGGCTAGCCCATATGGCCCCTTATGAATCTTGGGTGCAAAATTTAGTGGGCTCCATATGGGTAAACCCATAGTATGGGGCCTATATAGGTTTGCTACCTGGAAGAGTAGGCTAGTTTAAGAACCCCCATACCTAATTTGGGGCCCTGGGCCTAGGTCCCACAGATTGTGGAGTTTTACGTAGTATGGCGTGATGTGAGGTATCTACAAATAAAACACATAAAGAAGGACATGAAACTGTTTTTCACATTCACCTTAAAATGTCGCCAAGAAAATCACAGTGTTATTCTAAAGTCATTGTGTTCCAGTATAGGGCTATGGACCCATTAACCACAACCTAATCTTTCTTCCTTTGATATTGATGGAAAATCGGTATATTCTAAGCCCTTTTGGACCGATTGTTGCACCCAAATGCACATCAGCCTGTCATCTTCTGGGCGAATACAATACTGACTGAGTGTATTGATGTTCTAAACTTCTAGGAAACAAAATGGCTCCTGTTGTAACGTGACCTGTAATTTTTGGAACGTCAATGTCGCCACTCTACATATAAAGGTACTCTAATACTGTTCAATGGTACCCTTTTCATAAAATCGAACCTCCCCATTAAAAAAGCTGCATACGTGCCTGAATTTATAACCCTGCATGTAGGTTGGACTTCCTATGAATAAAACCTAGGTTTTAGTAGTGCAGTAGACAGTTACACTAGGGATGTGTTAGGGTTACACTTTCAATTTAAAGGGCTACAACACTATGTCCGAATTTTAATGCAGGTTTGCCCTCAAGCAGTCAAGCGGAATATATTTTGCAAAAAAAAAACTGTCAAAATTGTTGTCTGAAGGTGGGCTGAAGCCCCTTCCCCGCCTCGTGTGCCTACCGGCATTGACCACAACCCCCACCCCTAACCTGGGTTAGCGGTTTCCTCCACATTATAAGGGTCCAAAGTGTTGATACTGGACCCTTTAGATTGCTCGAACAGTGTGTCTTTGGGGTACAATGGCAATTTTAAAGGGTCCAACTCAATTTTCACAGACACTGAGGTGCGAGTATACACGTTTTTCAGTTTGTTAATTCAGTGCTTACACTACGAACAAGTCAGATCTTGGGGAATTCCAACCGCTCTAATAACTGGCATATTTGTACTGGAGTGTGCGGAGGGGATTGAGAATTACGATGGTTTTGTACTAACTAATATTTTTTTATTCCGGTTTGAATTGTCGCAATGCTGAGGAAGGGAGTGAGAGACACTGAGAGCGGAGATCCTTGCCCCTCGAGATTTTCCCGTTGGACCCGAATAAGAAGCTATGGAATTTATTCACGCGTCCAACCGTGAAAGAATGGGGTCCATGACGTGAAAGAATGGGGTCAATGACGCGCAGATGCGCAAGATCGCGAACTCTGCCCTTAACCCAGCTCTGGAACTGGAATGTAAATGAAAATAACTTTAGAATAAATTAATCCTGGCATCTATTTATTTCTCCTCCAAACAACATAGAGCAATTTGTTGAGGTCAGCATCATGTTACGCTTCATTTCATTACTTGAGCACTTTCAAATTACTTGGAGGTGCTGAATATACTTCGTCGATTTTCTTACTAATAAATGATGAAATGCAACATTATGTCCCATTTGTGCAATAAATTTGTTGGTGCTAGTGCTTCACATGTAAAACACCACATAAAACTAATAAAAAATCCACGTCAATATTGATACAGTATACATTTAATTCTAAAATATTCATTCTGTTGACACTAGTATCTTAAATTCTCGAACAGTCGTTCTAACTTAATACATTGTCTTTAATTCTCAAATACTCAGTCTAATTTGATACATTATCTTTAATTCTCAAATACTCAGTCTAACTTGATACACTATCTTTAATTCTCAAATACTCAGTCTAAATTGATACATTATCTTTAATTCTCGAACAGTCGTTCTAACTTAATATATTGTCTTTAATTCTCAAATACTCAGTCTAACTTGATACATTATCTTTAATTCTCAAATACTCTAACTTGATACATTATCTTTAATTCTCAAATACTCAGTCTAACTTGATACATTATCTTTAATTCTCAAATACTCAGTCCAGCTTGTTAAAGTATCTTTAATTTCCAAACACTCATTCCATGGTAACAAGCCTGTAATAACATCTATAACCTACTTATGATACCCATATTAAGTTACTGTAGTTATATGATGGGATATGAATGGAAAAGACAGCAGGGGATGTGGGACCTAGGGGGAGGCTAATGCCCCCAGACAAAAGTATGGGGAGTTTAAATATGCTGACACTTCTAACTTTTTGAGGATGGCAACCAATGACAACAATTTTGTTGCGAACGAATCCAGTAGGTGAAAAGCACATACTGGGAACTTTTGAAGAGCTATGTCTGCTCTCTTCATCAGCCAGAGGATGAACTGACATGTTTGAGCTAAATAGTAAACTAACCCAAGAGGGCAATTAATTCCCTCTAGTGAAAGAGGTTAGTCTCCTATATCCAGGAGAGATCAATGAATCATAAAAGTGACTTAGTCTGAATGTGTCTTTAATCATGTGCAATGACTGTTGCCCCCCCCCCCCCCCCATACTTTTCCAGATTGACTCCTTGACACATCTCATGTACTTGTCACATTAAGTTGTTAAAATTGTGCTGTCCTCCCTTGTTCTTTAAGGGCATTAGCAGTTAGCCCAAACTTATATTAAGATAACAGCTAAATCGACAAATATCCTCTAATTTTCCTTCATGCAAGTATCTTTCATCATATTTCAGAACATAAACATTGCATATTCAAGGTAAACCAGAGTACCCTGTGTGAATTTCACAATTCAGTGAGAAAAATATTGTCACATGATTTTCAGGAGCCATTCAGGAAATAGGATATCCCAGTACACTAATCCAGATTGGGTTGATTACAGTTTCCCTGTAAGAAAAGTTTTGTCAATGTCCTGACAAACTTATTCAAGGAGCATGAAACTCCTTTGTTCCTTCTGTCAAATATATCAAACTTTTTCAATAATACAACAGACTTTACAAGTAAATGAATTGCAAAAACTACACAAATTTTGAATACCGTTGTTTAAGTACTCAATTATTTTCTCCAAACTGGGGACATCTCCCTTCCTTAGACAGCATTTTGAATGGTTCATTCACCCCCCCCCCCCAACTCCCTCCTGCTAAGAATAGCCTCCCAGGCATTTGGAACATGAGCCAATTTATCTCAATACCTATGTGAGGTAATGGAAATCAGCCATTAACTATCATACCTCTACTTCAACAGTGTCAGTTAGAATATATTTGTGTCAAATCATTGGCATAAAACATTCACTTTATTAGGCTGTTCACGGTTACGTCACTGGTTGGCAGAGAGCATGCGCAAGAACACACGCATGTATGTTCCGTGTTGTGCGTGTAAACGCTTATGCGATTGCACGCAGGAAGTAGACGAATTGGAATCTACTTTGCATTGTGACGGTGTAACCACGCCCTATACACTCTTTTACCGACACGCAGTGACGTCTTTGTTTGTAAACAATGAATGAGTCTATTAACATTATGTGATCACAGGTAAAAGCTTCCCCGTCCAATTTGAGGGAAATAGACAGCATTAAGTAAGAATGTAAAATTCTGTAATATCAACATGATAATCACACTAAAAAATCATATATGGTTGGTAAGTTCAAAAAATTGTCTTAAATTGTGTTTAATAATGAGCTACAACACTAGGCAAGATAGCAATCATTGGACTGTGGGACTCGCACAAAAAAAAACGTTTTTCATACAAGGTCCTTCAGTAAGTTTCATAGAACAACTTCCAAGAACCACTGAGGAAGCAGCAGTTTAGATGGCACACCATATAAGTTTAGGATTCAATGGACCATGCAATTCCCTCCTGCCCCTCACTCAGCCCGCCTACCCTCAAAAGTGAAATGTTCTATTATACAGTCACAGCCACCTTCAGCCACATCTCTAGACCAGGGAGCTGCCACTCAGTGGCAGCTTCCTGTCTAGACAATCATCTACACCATTCACTGTGCCATGCAAGGTCCTAAACACTTAGCAATTATGGAATGCTCATGAACAACAACAGTATTTTTGTCACTTTAGCTCCAGGACACTCACTCATTAATATGTTACAGACCAGCTATAAATACATTATGGGTCCAGACCTCACTTCTTTGAATAAGTAGCCAATGACAAATTTGTGCAACTTAAATTAGGTTTCTTGTAATATTTCAAATATAAGTATTATCACATTAAAAAACCCAATGCTAAAATATCTTTCGTTTGCCCCTCCCACACTGACAATTTTACACAGCAATTCCATTTTCTATTCCTCAAAGTGGAAACGATCAGTTTTAATTTTTTTTTTTTTTTGTGAACATATTTCATGAACAATAACAGTTAAACCTTGGTACACAAGAGATAGCCATGCTGTAAGTTAAGCATTCATTGCAGGTATGACCTTGTAACATACTAGTACTACAAAGGTGCCAGACATGTAAAAATACACCCATAACAGGGTATGACATCTCTATGAATCAGAACTAAATATAAACTAGAAGATTCAGACACTTAAAAAAATATGCATAATATACATGAAAACATAAAAACATTCAAATTTCATAATCATTGCAGTACACTGATATAATTTATACCAATCAGAGATAGAAGTGAGTAGTTTTTGGTATGACTTCCAGTGATGGAATGAGTAAAATGAATTGGTCAAAGCTATATGCTAAAGTTATATACATATTACACATACCTTCATATTCCCTTTCATGAAACATAAAAACTTAATAAAATAGCTGCTTTTGGAGATACTGAAAATAATTTAATAGGTCAAAAACTGACGCAAAAAGGAGCAGTATTATAAGATCATCATTGGAGTCTCTCTTTTAAGTAATTATCATTAAAAAACACTCTAAAAAAAGTTCTTATTTATTCAAGAATTTCAAGTCGTAATTCAGTTTCTTTCTAATAATGTACATGCCATTTCACTAATTCCTTGTAATGAACATAATTTTTTTGGTTGTGCAACATCCGTACCTGAAAGGTCATGGAAACCCCAAATTGATGTCCAGTACCCCTCCTGTAGCTTTAATATTTCAACAAACTAGCTCAAATTTGTTTTCTTTTAATTCAGAGAGATCATTTCAGATTGCCACTGGATGAAAAGCTACTACTGTAGTTTGATCAAATCAAAATTAACACCAATGAGATCTGGTTGTTACACCCTACAGAAAAACAAACTGACAATAACCACGTACCATTACGGCATTGAAAAAATCCAAAGGACACTTACATACAGCTTTGTGACCATTTCAACATCATAAACAGAAACACCGTTAAGAAATTATTTCTCTCTGGAATCACAATTCTTGCAGCTGTCAGTATTCAACTTCAAATTTCATGGAATCTCATGAAAAGTGCATCGTTTCCTACCTGACTTTTACAAAGCTTGGTCAAAATAAATACAGTACCGCATTTTAGGTAATACATACCCACAATTCACCAGCTTTGTATATACAAGCAGCCCCTCTAGAGATAATAATTTGTAATTTACTATTTTATGTCAAACATTCCAGACTAGTACAATAATGAAGATTAAACATGGTATTATATTTACCCGCAGAGATAAATTGTTTCACTCTTATTTTCACCAGCCTCTTAGCATCATAAACCCTGTTGGCAAGTTCCTGGGATTCACCATACTTCACAAAAATATTTCAAAATTCAGTTCAGAAAAGAAAGTTAATTCTTTCCATACAGTTATCAACTTACAAATACCTAGACAATACCCTTGAGGTAGTATAATAAGATTTGTGGTAGCCTTTTTTGAGACTTGGCAGATGCAATATTAGCTTTACACAGCACACAGCACTGTTCCCTCACCCTCCCTCCCCATAGTTTGGAAAATACATGTCAAACAATAATCTTGTGCTAATACAACTATCTGATACTGTTTAAATATTAAGTACATCCCCAATCCTTACTGTCTTCCTTTTGGCAAGAAGTAACTAATAGCTATCATAACTTCATGAGGAGGAAAAAAGAGTGTAAAAATCAGGGCTATATATCAATCACCCATGTCAATCTACTAACTTTGTAAGAGAACATTAATAAACTCTCAAAAATGAACCAAGATTACATTTAAACATACTTTGCCATTCCTCAGCAGTCCACATTATTTTTTTTACGAGGAAGAGTACCCAATTTCCACTTGAGCTAACACCTACTAAAAAGTCTATAAAAGAATTGGAAAATGTGAGAAGTACAGGGTAGTTCCCACTTCAATATTCATATCTGTTATTATACGAATAATGAATGTTTATGAGTGCAATAGTATGAATAATTTCATGAGTTGAAAGATTGAATGTTCTATTCAACCAGGCAAAACCGAGTTGAATAAAACGTTCAACCTTTCAACGAATGAAATTATTCATACTATTGCACAAATGGAAAACATTCATTATTTGTTTTATATAACACCTAACTTCCT
>WURT03141067.1:0-11222 GCA_009936505.3 Holothuria glaberrima | reverse complement strand
ATGCTGCTAGCAGAATATCCTGCTAACTTCAGGAAAAATATGCTGCTAGCAAAATATTCTGCTAACTTCAGGTGGGTGGAAAACCCAAGGTTGTAACATGGAGTGTATTGTACTGTGTGCACGTGCACACATGGAAGGATTGTTGACATAAACTTGAAAGAAAGATCGTGCTAATAGCTTGCGGTGGCCTAGATCAACCACTTGTGGTTAGACTTTAATGACCAATTTTGTCTGTTGGCAACTAGAAATGATTCTCGACAACTAAAGGAAGACCGGGTTTCTTTAAGAGAGGACAAACAGCAGCTGTTTTCCATTGAGAAGAAAAGGATCCTTTGGTTAGTGATTCATTCACTATTGATGTTAAAATAGGAAGTAGAACATCGAGGTGAGCTTTAAGCAAGCTGGTGGGAAAAGGATCCATTGGACAATAGGTTGGTTTTGCACGTTGCCCTAGTTTAAGAACCTGAGACTCTCTTAATGGATGAAAGGCTGTTAAATATTTACAGTCTTTTGTGGGTGGAATGAACAATGGTTCTTCTTGGAGGTTGTGTCTGATTGTATTGATTTATTGATTTTACGGAGGGAGTGATTCCCAAAATTATTTGCTAGCGAGACATCGCTATCAGTCTCTGGCAGTGGATTATGTTCCTTTCTCCCACTGAGATTGTTAACCGTTTTGAACAACTTTTTAGTATCACAGCCACATTCAGATATAGCTGTATTGATACTTTGCCACTTGGCTTGCGTAACCTTCTCACCTTAGAAAATGTCAGAGTCCAGGAGCCAGAAGATTTGCCCTTTAATCTTTGAAGACTGCCGATGGCAGGACCAGAAGAATGAAAACTTGAACAGGCTAATTGTTATCGCATACTGAACTAAGTTGCTCGATAGACTGCAGATATCTTCATTGTAATATCATCTGATCGATAGCAAACACTTTTTAAAGCTTGAATAAATAAGTCTAATGAATCCTGAGTGAGTTGAGCAAATGCATGATGTTTCATTAGATAATGACTATTGAATAAGTGTAATTTAGATGCACTACTTAATAATTACTTCATAAATAAGGCTAATAAAAGTAATCAATCACTCGACGTCTTCCCTCTGACCAACTGCAATCCAAACACTGCAGATCATTGTAAATTGGAAGATGGTCGTATGCATAAACAGCAAAGAGCTAGTCCTACAAAAAATTGGTCCACGAGTAAGAAGTTTGTTACACCGAGTAACGTCTTTACGAACATGGAAACGCGTTTTCTAATAGAGTCAGTACTTTTATTACTCTTGTTATGTTTACTGGGAGGTAAGCTTCAAGGTTTTCTTGAATGTTATGTAATGTATGTTTTTCGTTTGGTGTGTACTTTAAAGTGTGTTAGGTTTCTTAAAGTTGCTCTGATTTTTATTATTCTATGAAATAAATTATTCTATGAAATAAAAGTTTTAAGCCTGATTAACAATAATATCTTTGCAACTTTACAAAACGATAACGAACGAATAGACTGCTTAAAGATGACCAGTCGGTTGTATATACTGCAAAGGCACTAATACTCAACAAAATATTTTCCACGTACGCTAATCCCTAACCAGATCAGATCATTACTGTGCCGTAATTTTGGTTTTTTGAACCGTATTTTAATTACCGTGATTTTTCTTATCATCAAATCACATACTTTGGAGAAAAAAAATTATCAAAATGTCAAAAAAGTTTATTCTTCCTTATTAAAGATTTATTAAGGGTGCTTAAATTATAGCTCTGGCAAGAGAATTTTGACGTCATGAAAATCGAAACTACCGATGATTGTAACGGATCGATCAGCTGTCACCGTATCGACTAGTCAGGGTAACCCGACCTCGGTGGCATGCATAATACGGCCTTTCATACCCCCTCGAGGTCAGGGGTATGAAAGGCCGTTACATGCATGCCACCGAGGTCCGGTTACCCTGACTACGTATCGACCCAATTTACCGAAACGGATACAGTATAGTACAGGACTATCGGTGCATGATGCACATGAAAAAACATGTCGTGGAACACGTCAGAAAAGGGTTAGAGCATCAGACACGAACTGCACAAGGTTTTGTATTTGCAGAGCAGCTTCGACGAAGGGAAAATGCAGCAACCAAGTAAGCTTTTTGTCTTAATATTGTTAGGTAGCAGACTGCATAGATGTAGGCCTAATGCTGTGTACGTGTGCTTTGCGAAGTAATCGTCGTACAACGAAGTGTGTTCACACATACACATGTACACATCGTATGCATGCACAGTACATGCATTGTCGATGGTGTATCGAATCGGCTCTCAACTGAAGTCAAGCAAAGGGCATACTGTGACGTCATCAAAAATCCTGCATACGGTTTTTTTATTCTTACGAGACGACAGGTCATCTTAAACGTGTTCACAGCTGCTGTTGCTGCATTCTTAAGACAAAAAATAATTGCTCAGCAACGCCTTATAACTTGAAATAGTACATTTATGATTGAATTAAGCTTTAAAACAATAAAATAACCTTTAATTTATTTATTAAAAAATAATAATAGCCTAATAGCCTAGCCTTTTCTTTAAATTGGTTGGTAATAAGATTCCTTTCGTGCAAAAGGAAAAGTAAAGTTAGGAATCTCACATGTTAAGAATTTAATCCGATTACTCTTCTTCTAAAATCAATGAAGCTTACTATTCAAGTACTTATTCCGATAAAAGTGAACGCCCCTTAAACAAAATTTGCTACTAACCTTCCTTGCATCACTGAGATTCCCTTCAAAATATTTCACCTAATACTCAACTACTAGGCATGTGTCCATGTTCCTGTAGGCATATAAATCATTTGGTTACAATAAACCGACGGTGCGAAACCTCTTTCCCTTTTTCATAATATTGATTGAATTTTAAAAATTTGATTAAATTCAAAAGATTAACCGAGCTTCATGCAGAGGTCAGCCGTTGATACCAATAATGTTTATTGTCAAATTAACAAATCATTTTGTTTCATCCTAAAAAGTACCTGCAATACATTTCTTACAAATAAATACAAATAAAGATACACCGTACATCATTTCTGACTGTTCTGCAGTAAATATGTATTATAGAAAAATTCATTTTGCATTTTACTATGGCATAAGTTGTTACAAAAAGACTTATATTTACAGTATAATTTTTTTATAAGGGACTTCTTGAAATGAAAATTTTTCAGACAACTGATAATATAACTTTTAATTTTTGTTTAATTTAGTGGCTGTTGCGAGATACTCAAGTAATGCCGAAGACAGAGTCAGAAATTTTTTACTAGGCCATAGTAACTATTCGTCAAGAGGTCGGCCTGTGTTAAATTCTTACAACGAGGTTAATGTTGGATTGCAAATGAAGATATATGCAATGCTTGACCTCGTGAGTAGAAACTATGAAGGTAGTAAGATATATAGTATTCTCTGTCCCATATTATGTCCATCTGGACACTTAGAAGAGAATGCGGATTTTCGCAATATTTTTGCAATCCGTGTATAAATAATAAGTAATGAATCAACGATATCTTCAAACATATTTCTTCCATCCATTCTTTAAATTTTATACGATATGGCTTTCTGTTGCTCAGACGGTATAAGGAACTATGTACCTTTTGAGATCGTTTATTAACTCTTGATCTCGAAAGTAAAAGGTATCCAGTTTCCTGTCACCAAGATAGAGCAAGTTTTTCTGTCATTAGGTTCAACATGTGGGGGACGTGAGACATACCCCAATCACATACTTGGGAAAGCTGAGGGCTTATCTTTCTCCCAAGTGTTTTCTAGAAGGCTAAGAAAAAAGTAGGCACATGTTTTATTCCATATATTGCAACATGACAGAATGCTTTGAAATCAAAAACGAAAATGATGGAAATATTTTTTGAATGGATTACAGTAGTGGGAAAATGCTTCAGATAATATCATGGATAATTTTGCCACCTTTTTTATTACCTAAAGTGAGCCTGGGAATTCTCTTTTCTTATAATGTTTTGCCATTTACGCTGAAGACAGTCTTGGTCAAGGTCATGTCCCCCAAGTTTTGAGATGGGGTTGGCGCTCTTGTCCCAAGTAGATATTCCTCTACTAAACTTAGCGTGTTCATTACCTGTTGAATTCTGACACGGACTTCTTATATATATGGACAGAGCATATAGGCTAGGCTAACACTAATGTACGGCAACAGGTGCTAACGTCCTATGCGTAAGTTGTCGCCACCGTCCGTGGAAAAAAAGCGTACCAAGATGACCGCCTGCTATTCTCTTGCGTGTAAAAGTTTGGACATGCTCAAGTGGCACAATATTGACAGATTGTGTAAGAAACTTTTAATATTTTAGAAAGAATGCAAGCTCAGGTCAAATTCAGCAAAAAGAATGAAGGATTGCGTCATTGTTCTTCTATTGATGTTTGTATTTTGTCCGAAATGCTGCAGATTCATCGTCGAATTGGGAAAATTGTAGCAGCCCTGGGGTTCGGACGGTGGCGACCGTATTGGTCACGTGATCCTGTGTCCATATATTAAAGTCAGTGAATTCTGAGCAAAAATTACCAATTTTATGTACTGACACGTGTTGCAGTTAAACGATCACTATGTCTTTAAAGGGGTTTTTCAAGAGAGAAATCGGTCGCCCCAAGTTTATTTTCTAAAATCAGCTAAATGTACAGATCTCCTCTTATTTCGCTCACAATATTGAAGGTTAACAAGGCGTTATTCTTCATAGACTTAACAAGTAGGAAAATATTGTCTTATCATATGCTTGAAAGGAACCACTCCTAATTAGAGTGAGAGGGTACACTTATTCTAATGGGGGTGCATCTTCCCTTTTAAGATTAATACTTTCGTGAGTGTAAAATTACGAAAACACAGAAATATTTTTTCTTTTATACAATTGTAGAATGAAAGGGATGAAGTTCTTACAACTGCCTCCTGGCTGACCCTGGTAAGCAAGTATTTGGTTAAATATCGTCACTCAAACAGTTACATTTCTCCCAACTCAGTTCCTTTTAGCCGCTCTCATTAATGTCTCTTACTCCACCTTGTGCAGAAACAAGCTTACTTTGTTAAGGCTAGTTCGATGCAGGGCCATAATGTGTACTCAGGGAACTCTCTGTGCATGCCCTGTCATGCAAGCTACTTTGCATCTTTGAATCTGGCGTAAATCAAAGAGCAGTCACCAATTGAGATTTTTTTTCCTGCAAGTAAAATTGTAGTTTTGAGTGATGAGTATCGGTCTTTAAATCTGGGGCAAACCTTTCGATTGAAAGTATATTATTGATAAATATTATTATATTAGTAGAAGATATGGTTAATGATGTGTAGAGTCCGGGCCTCTATGCTTCCGTCGGAATTATTTACAAGTCAATTCTAACACACATATATGCAATTGACAAATGTTACAATAAGGTCTTCATTGTATCTTAAAGGTAATAGGCAGTCGCCCTCAAATGAGCTTTGAAAACTCAGCAAACTTTGGCAAATGTCCTCTGATTGCATCTCAAGCACCTCCGAAGATGTTTTGAACATAACTGTTACAAACAATAGCTAAAACAAGGAGAGATTCTCTTTAAATTTCACAATTCACTAACAAAAATATTGTCACATGATCAAAATAGACCATTCATGAACTAGAATGACGGGGCATTCTAACTCTGATTGGGGTAATTGCATTTTCCCTTTACGTTCAATGTAGGTAGGCACACATCCTTACAAAAATCTCCATTCAATGCTTTTAGAAATGAAACACGGGAAAAAGTTTTAAAAAAGGGCAGAAATTAAATAACCATAACAAGAATATTTTTAGGAAGATTCACATCTCAATTTGAGTTCCTTTTTATTGGCAGTACTGGACAGATCAACGACTCACTTGGAATCCTGCAGACTTTGAGGGAGAAGATCTGCTTGTTATGTATCCTGATGAAATTTGGATTCCGAAAGTTTTTTTGGGTAACTCGTGAGTTTTCCTGTATTAAATGTTCTTCTGCAAAACTTAAAGATGCTATTTCTCTTCATTTAGGTGTGTAAAGTGAAAAGAGTAATTCATGAATGCTGCTTTCTTTCTTCTTTCTTGGGATGGAACAACAAATGATATCGGTTTGTCTACTTATTGTCAATAAGACTTGCAAATACATGTGTACTATGTCAATACATCCTTTAGTTTGAACCTCCCGTAAACGTCTGATTTGCAGACAGTAATTGAGTACCAGTGTTTGTTAATTTAATTATTTGTAGCCCTGAGAATTTAGATGGTGCCGACTAGATCCAAATATTAACATTTGAAAAAGTAATTCACATGGTTCTGGATACTTGGGAATAAAGAATGGAATTGTTTGTTTCGTGTCGTGCTTTTAAAATTGGTTGATTTCTTTCAAAATGGCACTCTATAAATTCAAATAAATCCTAAAAATCCGTTATTGCTTTTGGATGTTAGTTTACTCTCAGGTTTCTCCTTAAAAACTGGTTTCATCTGGTATTTAAAGTCACAGCTTTTCATGATCGTATGTGCAAAGTTTAAATTAGTGTTAATGATATTCCTTATTTTTTCGTTAGCTGTCAGCTTTACAATTTGACAGTGTTACGGTGAGATAAAGGTTTTTTCAAATAAAACTGTGTTCATTTCTCTTTGGATGTAGTTTGAACAAAGAAGCTTTAGGGGCAACCTTTACTGATCGGGGCTCCCTCGTGCTGACGTCTAATGGCTTTGTCCTTTATGGTATGCCCATGGTCCAGTCAACGCAATGTCCTATGAAGTTAGTATATCAACTAAACATTTGCATAACGGCACGATAGATCTTACATTTTACTTATTTTTCTACATTAGTATTACTATTTTAGATAAACGTGATGTACGTAATACTGTATCACTTAAGAAAATGATACAGTATTACGTACCACACACTATAGAAATGTTTAAAGATGAAAAGTTGTTCTTTCTTATTTTAAAAGATTTTTCATTGATTTTTCGTTCTTCTTCTGAACAGTATTGGAAGCTTTCCTTTTGACACTCAGATTTGTTCATTTTCATTTTTACCTGAAAACCAAGTTGACGAATTTGTAGAACTAGTTGCACATCAGTCACGGTCTCCTTCAGATGTACAAAGCTTGGAATGGGATCTTCTGAACGTCACCGTGTGGAATTATGCTCTTCCCGTTGAAAATTATGTTTCTAACAGAAATCTGTCATGGTATACTACTGCACATGTTTGTGTTACTTTGAAAAGAGACGCAAATTATTACATCATGGGTCTTATTCTACCATCTACGTTAATGTGTCTCATGGCGTTTGTGACTTTCCTAGCAACTGCCGACAGTGGGGAAAGAATCTCTTTAGGTGTGTCTATGGTCCTCGGACTCACGGTTTTCCAGCTGCTGATTGCTGATATGTTACCATCCTCGAGCAAGCAAACACCGATACTCAGCAAATACCTTACTTTTAATTTCGTACTCGCTTGCTTGGTTGTACCTTTCTCTTTGATAAACATAAATATGGCGTATGGTGACAACAAATTGAAAAATTTTAAAGTATTCTTGGATTAGAAAGCTGTGTCTGGAGTATCTCCCGTTCTGGTTAAGTATTCCGACTTACCATGACAGAGTAAGACGTGAAGTTATAGGGGCTAAGATATTTCCAGGGACAACCAACGAAGGGAACATTGACACCAAAATGTTTGTGATGTCAAATAACGCTGTAGAAGACCACGAAATGTCTGTTATGAAATATCGATTGAGCAGTAATGAGAAGGTATACTATATTAATTATTCAATTTCATTCTTGTTCATGCAGTTACCTTGTAAAAAAGTGTATCAACAGAATTTAAGAAACTTACATAATGATTCATTGGCATAAAAAGGTTTCTCTCTCCTGAATCAGCAGTCAAGTCTTTTTCACCTTTCAATAAATAATTGCATGGTATGAGAATCCACACATAAGAAAATTCAAATATCTTGACCTACTGAGAGTTTCTTTTCTTCGTGTGTCACTGTTGAGACCGGTTATAAACCAAGGGCTGGATTCATAAAGACTACTTACGCACAAAATAATGCGTAAGTCTGACTTTTGCAACGTATCTTTCTTAGTTGGTATTCACAAAGGAAAAAGTTCGTAAATATTTTGCATAACTTTACGCAAGCTTCAGAGTTGTCGTAAAAAGAAAAGAGCCATAGTAACACATGCAGAGGCACGCGTTGTGCATAGTTGTGTAGAGCGTAAGACCGAGCGTGAAGTCTCAGAAGACCGCGTCGTTTTAACAATAAAAATCCATTTGATTGGTTCAAAATGTGACAAAGCAAGATTCAACGGCACACACCGTTGGTTGCTATGCATTTGTTGTAGTTACGCAGCGTACCTTTACGAACTGCGTTATTTGTTTTCGTGAATACCACTTAAGAATGTTCTTACGCAGTGAGTAATTATTTTGATAAACACACGAACGTACGCATATGTTTGTGAATCCCTCCCAAGGTCCCCAATTCTCGACGTTTGTACCAATTGGAACATTACCAACTATTTAAAAAACTAATACATTGCATCATCCGAATTTAATTGTTTAGGATTTTGAAAAAAAATAACAATGTCATGTGAAGGTTAAAAAAAAGCATTGCACCAAGATTATAAGAATTACGTGTTTAAATAACTTTTCTTTCTTAGATCAAACTGGAAGCTCGCACTTTTGCCTTGGTGATGGATCGAGTCATCCTCATTATCTTCCTGATTTCATTTGTCGCTTACGTCATCAAAATACTGGTTGACTATGGCAACATACCACAAGTTACATCTGACGTTTGCCCAGCAACTTAAAGTACTATTAGAAAGAAGTTAAATTAATGTTTTTAAAGTTTGTTGAAGTTACTCCTTTCGAGTAAGGTAATGTAAAAACACTGATAATATAAGAATAAATTATACGTTCAAATTTTATAATAGAAAAATTTTGTAATTGAGAAATCAAAACTAGAAAACATCGCCCCGCTTGATCTCAAGCCAATTATCTGACTAGATTATTTGGCATCCTTTAAGACTTTTATTTTTTACTAAGTTAGCTGGTTGACGTTTTGTAAAGATCTCCGACAAAGAGGATTATCCCTAACGTTTTAGACGCCGCTTTTGTTTGAAAATTTAATGTTTACGTAAAGTGGTTTCAGTGGTTGACCTAAGATGGCCACTGCTTGCAGCTGATGTGGTTGTAAACTTCGTACTTTAGATATAAAATTTGGCTGGAAGTTACCAGTTACCAAGTTTCTTCCTACATCTCACCAAATGCTAACTCAGTGTTCATCTTACACTTTCCAGGTGCACTTTTGCTTTTTAAACATTAAACCATTATTGATGTTTTACTACAACATTCTACCGCATCCGCTCAAAACATCTTATTGTGGTATATGTAAAACATCGTGGGAAAATCAATCAATAAACTCTAAGTCAGGAAGTCCCAATACTGACTAGAATCAAAAACAAGAATTTTTTCCGACAGTGTGCTTATGTATTGCAAGACAACATACGATATTAAACAAAGGTTCTAACTAGAATCAATGGGACTGAGATATGGCAGTATCGAACCATGGCAACATCGTGGATAACTTTTCTTACGGCTCTGGTATCTTTACGCCACTTTCCTTAAATTATAGATGTATTTAATATTCTGTAGAAAGGGTAGAAATTTCACAATGAGACCATTCATTGTTTGTTTTGGAAAACTTTAAAGTGAAGCAAGTCGTTGTATGCACCTTTTCAAGATTATATCTAGCAAAAACAATCGTAACATATCTGACAGATTTTAGTTGCTTTGTTTATAACATTGTGTCGCTTACAGATGCCAAAACTTTTTGAAGCACACTGCACTTTAAGAATGGAGCTAGACAATATTTTTCATTTTTTGTTCTTGCGCTTACATGTGATTTAATATGATCGTATTAAAATTCTTCCCTTTCTCTAATTAAGTATATTAGTACTTCGAATTTAAGTCTGAATAGCGGCATCAATGCAAAGATTATCACATAATTCATTTAGTTCACTGCTCTTCAAGATAGGCGTAGGGAGCTGTTTTCAGATGAGGGGACTGAACGTTGGATAGGGGTGGAACTCTAAGCAAAGTGCCCCTCTTGAGAATGTTTCGACTATTTAAAGGTCCTTAGATGCAATTTGTTTCCGAATCAATACAATGAACAACCTTAACAAAAATGACTACAACTTTTTGACAATTGTATATAAGGAGAAAATGAGAGAATTGTTGTCTTTAAACTAAAGAGTGTCCTTAAACTAAAAATGCCTCTCCACCATATTTGGATTTGGATCTTTAGTTACCTTCCTAGCGGCAACACCTGCCCCTCTAATCTTTGCCCTGCACGGGGTATGTTTTTCTTGAATTGATCTTAATTTTTGTGGAGAAGGGTATAAGCTTTAGCCAAGTTTGGATGTGCTTTAGGGAACTCAATCTAACATTCTGATGAAATTACAATTTGAAGTTAGTTGACTTTGTGAGCTTTTCTAAATATTAACAGATGAAGTCGTCACATTTCAACCAAAGTGAAATTACATATGGCACCATAACCATACCTTTATTAACTTTCTTTGGGTATTTTTACTTTTCAAAAGTTTTTCTCCTTCATTATCTCATGGTATTATATATACTGTGAACGCATAGGAGGCATGAGAATTTTACAAAGTTTAAGTTCCCTATTTGTAAGCGTACATTCCTTTCGACTTCAAATCTAAAACAAAGATTGAAAGTAAATAAAACAATACATTGCCCATCAATGTGAAGGAATGATATTACCTCTGCTAATTATAAGCTAACTTGAGGTGTCAATTGTAACAAATTTCACTGCTGATGCCTTCAGGGCCGACCTGAAATTGCTGAAATTGAAACTGAAAGAAAATTTTTCTAAAATGTTTAGATTTTTCTAGAATGTTTAGATTTTGTCGTTTACGTTTCACAATAATGTTTACTTACATATTTTCTCTACGTATTCGAAACTTAAATCTGTTTCAATGAAATGATTATTCAAAGACAGACATCGCATCAGCTTCTCGCGTCGATTTGTTACAATATTATTGAACCATTGAACGTTTATGCTGGAATCTAACAGGCCGATACGTAACAAGGGGCGGTATGAGATGGGAGAATCCCTACCCACCTTCAGAATAGACGGTTTCTCTCAAGGCCTCACAACTCCATTAGAGTAATGTTCGTGAGCGTCAGATGTACACCCTCAAAAAAGTAGTACTTTTAACTCC
>WURT03141055.1:0-29051 GCA_009936505.3 Holothuria glaberrima | reverse complement strand
CACAAACACACATACACACACACACACACGACATCACCATCGCATAGATTCCTTGCCTGCCTTCGGCAAGGAATCAATTAATTAAACAATTATTTACCATCCACTTAAATATTTTGTGACACAAATGTTTTGATGTTTGGAGTGGTGGAGAGGGATGCAAGAACTGTGATACATTTAGACTTCCACAGCAAGGAAAACTTAAAGCCGAGCCTTAAGACTTAAGAATATCACCTTCGACAATAGTCACTAAAGGATTTCAAAATGTTATATGTACATTACATTACCATAATGAGCAGGACGTATTGCATACGCTCCATAAAAGGGAGTATTACCATTTTTTGTTCAATTTGTTAAAACTGTTTAACAAATTCCATAGAGCAATGGTTTCTTCATTACTCAACCAGCAAACCATACTTAACACAATAAATTCAAAGACAATTCAAACTGACTAGCTTGAACATTTTACACACCTACTCAGGGTTGCTTTCATGTAGGGTTAAAATCTATCTTAAGTTTGATGTTCATAGGCCTATTCCATTGTAAATCAAACCAAAGATACAGCATACCTTTCTATGAAAAAAGGCCACATCTTATAACCAGAATTGGTCAAACCCTCCCTCATATTTGCTAAATGTCACTCTTATCTCTTTGTACATGTTGTCAGCTAAAAGCTGATGCATGCATAATTTATAATCGACAACTAAGGACTTGATTTTAACCTTTTGTCATTGTAACCCTTTGTTCTATTAAATAAGGCAACGATTAGACTTCTACATGCTTAAAGACACTCGAAGTCCTTTACTACACTTATGTTAATTTCGAGCAAAATTCCGAGACCATTGCCGAATAGATCAACACCATGGCATGCAAGTTCACTTTGAAATTACTTTTACTGATGCTCACTTACTAGACCATTGCCTTCATTGCACCAGTAAAAGTACTACAATGCAAACAGGTGAATGTACTGGTAGCACCTACTACATAACAAATTCAATTTAGATGATACTGTATACTCTTGGACTAATGTCTGCTAATATTTTCCAACCGTTATCCAACTTATCCTGTTCTATTTCAACAAGATGGACTCAAAAAACTATTGCACTCTTCTTACCAATTACAGATGAAAATCCTTCATATTTTCACTATGTCTTTGTAGTTGTTTCTAGTATTTAACAATAACGGTTGGTAAATATCCAACAGATGGCGGGCTAAAATACACATTTATAACAACATAGTCACAATTTCAGAGTAAGTTCTTCTCTATCATATAAGTACAGAGCTGGTCATGATGAAAACAGTATAGATAAATCCCTGGTACAGCTTATGACCTACCCTCTTCAGCAGCATCACCACTGGTACCCGGTTCAGCCTCTCCTTCAGCCACACCATCTTCTTCATCATCATTCTGTGGTTGACGTCTAAAGACCACAAAAAGGGATGGATAAAAGTGATGGAAGAAAATTAAAATTTTGTCCGTAAAAGCCTTAAAATGGACGAAGGAAGGTGTTTGGTGGAACATAAGATTGATCGCACTGCAGACACACACAGACCATGTTTACCACTGCAGAACATGACACAAAGCTTTCAAACATAACAGTGAGATTTGTAAAACGTTTTGACAACTCCCTGGTGGAACCGTAACCAGCGGCACAAAATACTCATTTTAAGTTGAAAAAGAATTCCTTGTTAATGCTGGGTTTCATAAGTTGGGATGTTTCACTTTTGAAGATAACATCAAGAAGAGTGGGTAAGAGGTGGGGGGGGGGGGTGCAATGCTAGCATGGTTGAACAACAAACACATGCAAATACTGTCAAATACTGTGACAACTATATCTACTGTCAGCTGGTGACAATTATATCTATGTCTGATATTTTTCATACAAGCATTCTGCTCGTCTTTTAAGCTACTGCAGATATTTGTAAAAATACAAAAAGTATGTGAATGCAAAAGCAAGTGGCAAGGCTTGGACGGTGAAGAGGTTGTAAAACACAAATACCAACACCTTACTGGAAAATTTTATGAAGCCTGGGAAAGTGGAGAAAGATGAGTCTGAATGTGTAAAGACCAACTTTATTTGTGGGTACTGTCAATGATTTATGTGAACAAATTATTTGCCCATCATTTGATTCTGAATTTACTCCATTAACCTCCATAGCTCATGTGATACACCATAAATTACATAATAACTTGCATACCAAACTTGATCTAATTTCAGTGGCTTGGAATCAGTATAAAGTAGCTGTCTAACAAGCTCGTTTTCAGGTGCCATAGAAGGCTGTTACTGTGACATAGTAAGGTGCAGTCATGTACACAAAGATCACCTCTTTTCATTATCATATCAAGATTGAGGGAGTGCCTGTGGCAATAAATTAAAGGCATTACTAGCAAAATATGCCCAAAAGCTTTTTAAAACAACTGGTGGTAACCATCGTTAAAAAATTCCAAGACTCACCAGTGAAATGGGAGAGGTCATTGGGGAAATAAACACTAGACACTCTCTCTGAAGGTGTAAAATATTATTACCACTAATATACAAATTCCCATCAGCTATCAGGTACCTGACATTCCTCTGATGAATTTTGTTTAGCCTGGGAACACATTGGTTTGAAGACTAATAAAATGAGTACTAGTAGAGGTGTACACAAACATTACTGTAGGTTTAAGTGAAGAAATAAAAATGTTCATGCTTGGTGTTAATAGTGCGGTGTTACATAAGTAAGTTAAAGCATTGTAAGAAGTGATTAAATGGTATACTAGCTCCTTAGTTGTTGTTGTAATCTGAAATTTCATACCTTTCGCTGGAATATCAATGTCTGCCTGAAATGATCATCAACACGGCCTACTTATGACTAAGTTACAGAACTGCTCCAGCCATGATGTGGAATGCAGTTGTAATGGATAACAAACAAAATTTTGAACCAGAACACTGAAGTCAGACAGTTATCACCCCAGAGTACATATCTGGTGTGGGGATATCAAATTTTCAGTTTGTTTCTGCTCTTTGATTGACATCACAGTTTGAAAATTCAGATGATGCAGAGTAATTCACAGTCCTCACAATGTGGAGAGGGTGTTTGGATTATACATTATAGCCTAGTATGCTAACCAGGACATGGCCTGAAAAAATAAAATAGGTTTTTGTCAGCACCAAGAGGGGCATTTATACACTTTGTGGAAGGAGCTGCAAGTTGCATAGCTGGGAGAATTGAAACTGTCTGGATGACAAGAATTGAGCTTTTAATTTCTTTTCTTTTAGAAACAAAAGATGAAATTCATTGCAGACAAATTATGAATGACAAAACATCTTTACATTATGAACTCCAACTAGAACCTCTTCACAATTATGTTAGCATGAAGAAGTGTCTGCAGGAGCAAAGATGCTTGGCTGGATTTTCTGTATTTACTAATGATACAGGCCAATATTTCTCATAGTCACCCTTCACTGGCAATGGTAAAATGACCTTAATCTGTCCATACCAACAAAAGCGATGTTGCAACACTAAAGCAAGCTTTCCCTTTCACATACACCACTACATCTGAACATATTCCACGAAAGTGAAACTACGACACTGACTCGCATACTTGTTTCCATCAAGGCTTGCCTTTTTCAAGTGAAGATATTACTATGATCCATACCAAGTATGGACTATGTATATATTTTTTCTTTTGCTCATCAACAAGTTTTTAATTACTTTGTCTCGTCATTATGCAAACTACACCATTTTTATGACATATAAATATGTAAATACACTATCAAAGGGGAAGGATTTCTGTGAATAAGTACTCTAGAATCACAGCTATAAGGAGTGAAGCTTTTGTTATAAGGTTCTTCAAAGGTACAGTATTGTTTACATTTATGCAAACAGCCACAGTATATGCGGATATGCAGAGAATCTGCTGGCAGAATGAGTGACACTAACCTACAGAATTCAACCAAGGTGATATCATCTTCAGGTAGACCACTGTAAAGTAACAACCTTATTACATTATAGAAGGTATATGATAGCACAATAGTAAGAGGACTGGAATGAATGGACAGTAAAACTGAACTGAGGCTAGGGGATGCACAGGGGTCGGCTAAATCCTAATCAACATTTAATATCAAAAAGCCAGCTGAAATCACCTGTTGTACAGAACGCTGTTCAAACTGCTATGATAAGTTTGCAGTATTTTTAATCAGCTAGGTTGTAGAAATCAGGCAAATGGTCTTTGAATCAAAACAATTCACCCACATAGCAACAAATTTACAGTAAATTGATTAACAGGACCTTAAACAACAAAATGACTGCAGTATTGTTGATTATTAACCTGGACTATGGAAGAGTGAAAAAACGTTACAGGTAATCTTCTGTACTAAAACTAAAACTAAACAAAATACAGCTTCTGTAAAGAATTAAATGACAAACTTACTTTGATTGATGAGATTTATGTCATTCTTTTGAAAGAAGCCAAAAGCTCAAGCTCAAAATGAAAAGCAATTGTGTTTTAATTTGTTTACATCAAAAGGGCCCTTTTAAAAGCTCAGCAAATTAATAGTCAGCCTTGATAAATTGTGTTCAGGTACAGGAAGAAAGTTACTCTGCATTAATGCAACAACTAGGTTGTGTAAATTATTAATATTTGCAGTTTTGGAAATAAACTGGCTACTTGTGGGCCATGTTGAATGGAATATATTTTTAATAGAATATAGAACGATTTCAAATGTTACAGTAATAACAACACTGCAGTTCAATGCATTTTTATGAAAGTAATATCAAATTCTTTGGGGACACATCATACACCCTCAAGAAAAATATCTTCTAGAGGTTTAAGATTTTCAGTTGGTTAGTTTGTCAATATTTAAGGGAAAGTGCAGTCACCCAAATCAGAGTAAGTATGCCTTGCCACTCTACTTCATGGATGGCCTATTTTGCTCATGTGACATTATTTTTGTTAGTGAATTGTGAAATTCAAGGATAATTTCTCTTTGTTTTACCCATTGTTTGTATTGGTTTTGTTCAAAACGTCTTCAGAGGTGCTTGTAATGCAATAATAGGAGATTTGCAATAGTTTGCTGATTTTTCAAAGTAAAGTTTGGGGCAACTGCCTATTGCATTTGAGGCATAATTTTTTCTATTAAGGTAAACAATGGTAATCAAGAAATAAAGATTAACAGTTTAAAATTTTTAGTAGCATATGATGCCTGCTTAATAGGCTACCAGGTTTTGGGACTTTCCATACTCCTTTTTTTTTCTGCATTGGTTCACTTTAACGACATTTTTGACTGACTTCATAATTTTAGCAAACTTAAAGCTAACTTAAGCTAATTTGTGCAACCTTTGGCCACTCTGGCCCTCCAGACAACCACATAGAACTGCAAGAATAACATCCATGCAGAACACACAATTGGGCAGCAAGTTATTTAACTTTGAAGATAATTTAAATCAGACTTATAAAGTAAGTTAGTTAGATGAGGTTATATGGCTCAGTTTCTAACAAATTGGTTTAAATCTGGCCGGCCACAGCCTTTTTTCCAGTTGTGACTCACTGGCTTATAAAATCAGTACAGTAGTGAGAATGAGTATATTTGTATTCTCTGCATGTGAATACTACTCTGTTATCATGAGTACAGAATTATAGAGCAGCATCCATACTCAAAATCACTAAGCATGAGTACAAGAACATACTCACAAGTATAAATACAGGTAAAGGCACCAAAGCTTGAGCATAAACTCATGCTCACTGAAAATAAGCTTTAAATGCCCAGCAGACTGTTAAACAATATGTTGTAACAGGTAAGTAATGCAGATGCTACATGGACACTACAAAAACGTCTTAAAAAGCCTGGTGATAGCAGCATTAGATAGTTTACCCAACGAAGTAAACAGTACTAAATTTTAAGCTTCATTTCAACTGTTTCAGACAAATTTCCAATTTTATTTCAACATGGTTGTAAAAGACCTCAGAAATGAAAGAGAATCTTCTCATATTAGCTTATGTGGGGCAAAAGATAGAAGCAAAAATTTACGGCAGAGCAACAGATCCCTCATTCCCCTCCCATCCTCCCACTTTGGCAAATGTCTTGCACATGAGTTTTCTAGCACAAATGTGCTGAAAGCAGATGTAATTTTGTTAACTGTCTGTCATCTTTATTTTTTGCATAGAATAGAATATTTTCTTGCTTGCTTGACAATGATATTTAACTTCTGCAATGCTCTTTTCTGGAACTGCTGTTTCATTATAAAACCAAGCAGGCTATTTTCTAACAAAAACTCAAACAGGCACAAAGCAGCAATATATTATATATAATAACAGAAATCTTTTTTTGAGATTTTGATTGCAACACCTGGTCAATTTGCTACAGTAATGAAAGATGTTGCGATGGAAATATTTAGTCTGGGCACTGTATATGATGCAGAATAAAAGATAACACGATGGCCATAAGATGACAGCAACTAGGTCATGTGATATTCATGTGTGGATGACATGCATTTCCGGCCCCCAAACTGGATTGATCCTTCAAAATTCAGACTCCAGGGTAAAGTCTTTACACAAGAGAGAAATTCCAAGGATTGATTTTAAACCAATAATTCTTTTCATGGTTGCTTCAACAAATTGTCTTCTGCTGAGAAGAGCTGAAAGGGTGGAGGCAGAGTCTTCATCCTAACAGGGAGGTGATATTAGATGGAGATCTATCAAAAACTCTTTCTTTGAACCCTACTAGTTGCTGATGATAATTTCTTTTGTGTGTTGTTCTTGATGATTCAATAGGCTTAAGAGGTATTAAGAACTAAGTACAAGTGGGACACGTCATCTGCTTCACCTCCATGAGCAGCTCCTGAAATTTGCCCCTTGCCTTAATACTGCCAGTCACTTTGGCTGTAAATTAATTTGAGGGTTTCAACGTGTTTGGACACTATTTACAACATACTTATCTGGTTCCCTATAACTTGTTCAATATGGCGGTGACTTCCAGATCATGTGAGCGAATGCGAAAATAAGTCAAAAACCGACAGCAAAGTTTAGTCTTATACTTGCTCTGCTCATGTGCATAAATTGTGAGCATTGGTTTATAGCCAGCAGCATTAGGTTTCTTGGCAGTAAACAGTCGTCTGGAATGTCAGAACAGTGTTTCACACTTCACTGTCGGTAACTAGTTAGACATTAAAGCATTTTTTGCAAATAATCCTTTTTGTTGGGGTTGCTGACTGTATGAATGAGCAGATGAGGTTGCCCATATTAGACAAAAGAATTCAATGCCCTTCAGATCAATAATCCCCAATTAAAGGATTTAGTCTCCACTCTGAAGTCAATCTAATTGGATTAGCATAAATTAAAATTTTTGATGAATCTCCATCTAAAATCACCTCCCTGATCCTAACACCAGACATTCTACCTTGCCAACAAAGCTATCCCATATTTAGATGCAGTAAGCAAAATAGAGAGAAAACCAAAAAGTTGAAACTTGCATAATATTGTCCCATAAATGCTTCTCCAAAAAGAACATTTCAAAAATCCAACCTCAAAGAAATGCTTCATAAATTCGTCAAAGGAACTGGTGCAAACATAAAACTACAAAGAAACTTGTGAATGAAAATTGCATTCAGTATTGTAACCACCAAAAAAAAAAGCTAGTGCTGTAAAATGCCCTTCTGACTTTTGTTTAGTCCTTATGGTGCCTTGGAAGAAATTGCTGAGCAGATAAATAATGAACTCAATTTTATTTTTATACCAACCTTCCCTTAGTGCCTGGAGTCTGGGACCCCTCTATCTGTGGTGGGCTGTTATTACGAAATGTAATGTAATGAAAAAATGAGGGATGAAAGAAACAAAAATGCACACATTCAAACAACAAAAGGGAAGTTCTGAGATGCAAAGCAGTGTTTACATTTGACCACCAATACCCACATATCTCAAAGACCTTCCATGATTTCCTTCTTTTGAGAAGAAAATGACAAATTAACAAACTGCATTCAATAAACACCAATAACACTTTTAAAGTGAGTACAGAGGGTATTTTTTTCTCCCTAAGATATTACTTCCAATTTATCTTAATGCACATTGGATATCAACTTATAGTGATACAATCATTTTGCTTTTGAAGTTGCTTCTAACTTTAATATTTCTGTAATTTTGATTTAAAATGATCAGAACTCTTGATGCAGTGGCATTTAAGTTCAAGTCACACAACATGTTTCTAGGGAAGAGCTATTTAGTCAACCTTACTCAACAAAAATTCTAACACTTAGCCACTAAACTGTGATCAACACTCAAAACAGGCTTCATTTTGGTTTAACTTTGAAGAACAAACAGTCACTATGCTTTTAACAATCATTTGTAAGGCTTGATAGGGTTTCTTTCCACATAAAATACCTTGCAAGGGTTAGTTACCGGCCATTTACATTAAGCACAAAACGAAATAAACATGCAGAGCATGCATGCAACCACTTACGTATAACCTGACCTATTCATTTGACTTCTTTTGATGAATGCTGAATGGAAATAATGTAGCTGCATCATGATGATAACGATGAATGCTACGGGAATCAAGAGGTTGATGAAGAGAGCAGCAATGTCATATTGCTGCAGGCCAAGGGCTGCCAATCTACAAACAAAAAGATTCACAGTTTGAATAAGAAAACAACATCTGACAACATTTGACAAGAGTTTTATGTGACATTTCAGCCACACATCATCTTTACAAGAGAGATGGCAGACATTTTGGCTTAGCTCAAGATAGAAAAGTCTTAAATGATATTTTGTTCCTTTTGTTCTTGTGACAGTACGATATAACTTTGGGTACCTTTTTATTTCCTAAGTCCCATGGAACAAAACAAGTAACCATGAGGAGAATCTGCTCCCATGGCAGAGCTATGTTAACAAGGGACACATCAAACTTAATGTGACCAACCTCTCTGCTTTCAGACCTCTAAATCACAGGTCTGTCATTTGTGGTTCCATTTTAAACTGACAGACACTATACATGATCTTTGCAAAAAGACAAGAAGCCTTTACCAAATTTGGGTATTCTATACACACACACACACAAACACACACACACACAACATCTTGTTCCTCATACCTTATGACATTTGCTCCAGTTACAACTAACCTCTCTTAGTTATCAGGACAATGATCATGATTTATTGTGTCTATTGAATTTATACACTGATGGTGTTTTTTTCATTACTGCCTGTCACTGATTGCATGACTGCAACATCAAAAAAAAAACAAACCTGCAAACACATACAAAGGTATAGGCACACAAAAACATACCAAATAAAAAAGTACATTATTGTGATACAGCAATGTAACTGAAAGATGTTAACTTACGTTTCTGGGGAAATATGTGTTACATTGTACCAAATGTCTGGAGCATACTCAAACTGATATGAATAGATAAGTAGGAGACAGCACATGGAATACAGAACCACTATCCAACAAATCAGGCCAGAAAAGACTCGGAACAATGGAAATGAGAGCTGTAGAAGTAAGAGAAGAGATGTCGCTGATGTTAGAAACAGCTGCAGAAAACATATTAACAAATAAATTTTAGATTCCATACATACACCTTCTAGCTTCGAAACAGAGCAACAATAGGGTGGACATGCGACACATGTATTTGTGCACGTTATTGATATAGTTTTTTGATTTAAATGGGGTTTGCCTGTACATGCTTTTTAAGGTTTTCCAATTAAGAATTAATGTAAATAATTTTAAGTATATGTATACATTATTGTGGAAATCTCTTTCAATACAGTACAATTACAATACAATACAATATCAAAACCAGTTTTTATTGACAGTTTCCCCCAAACTACCTGGTTGTGAATCTATGAGCCCTGATACTTACCTCTTATCTACAATTGTAACACTCACTTACCCATAATAAGGTCCTGGCGAGTCTTAGCCACACAGTGAAGGAAGCCTGCCTACCTTGCCAGGATCTTATTACGGTCAACCTAGGGTTACAATTGTAGCAAGGAGGTAAGAGAGGGTGATGTAGATACCAAAACTTATGGCTTTCTTCAATAGTGATTTTCAAACCTTACAGCTTTAAACACTTGAAAGCAAGCATCAGAAACTGACTCCCTTCCATCAAGTTAATGATTTATAGCCCCAATTAAGTGCAACTCATACATAGAAACAGTTTATTGCTTGATTACCACTCCTACTTTTTGTTACTCCATCAAAATAATGGTAACAGGAAATGTAAAACCAACTGAGTTTATAAAACAGTCTTTCACTGACAGATACAACTGTCTGCTACTTATCCATTTTCACAAGTTATAATGTTTCCCATATTTCCAAACAAATCATCGTACTGCTGGTTGAATCCAAGAAAATACAGCTTTTTACAAAATAGCTTCATGGGCAATGTCTGTGTGATTGTGTGACTGTGATCTCATATGTAACCATTTCTGCAATCAAAGGGCTCCTTTGAAAAATCAAGTGAAAGGTTGTATCTTGAGAACAGGAAAACACAATATGGCGCTGCTTATATACTGCCTTTAACAGTTATTTTTCTATCATATCCATTACATAAAATTTTGGTTGGTTTTTCTCCATCAGATGACCTACAAACTTTAAACGTATCTTTAAAATTTTACATACCACAAACAAGTTGACGAGGATGAGAAAGAATATTAAGTAGATTATCTTGAAGATGTCTGGATCACCAAACAGGGTCATGATCAAGAAAAATGCCCCCACCAGGAAGATCCAGTATTTAGAGCAAATCTTCTCAATAAAGGTACCAATCCTTGTCATTGTCTCACTCTGTCCAATCTCACCATGACCATGTGTCTGGGTCATTGCTGTTGAAAGATAGAAAGTACAAGTATGACACTGTTTGTAGAAAGATGGACATAAGGACTCCACCCTGGGTGGAAAAAGTTTGGAAGCCGGGAGGTTCCTTCCCACAAAATTTGGGTATTTGGAGGGAAATTTTGGTCACTGTAGGGAAATTTACACCTTTTATATATGTGTAAGAATGGGAGGAATTGTGGAAAATTTGACTCCCTTCTCAGGATATAAACATTCATTCCAGCCCTGCTTGACTCCACCTAGATGTATGATTGTGATAGCCAGTTGTAACAGATCTGATTCCACCAAGGGTGGGAGAACAAGGAAGAAGGGATGTCCTATTTCTTCTTTGCATGCATGTGGAAATGTAATAATGCTATTAAAAAAGCCTCCTTGACAATTCAGTTTAGTTCCATTTTATCTTAGATCCAGTGGCAGAGCTAGGTAATTCGGTCAAACGGGGCAAGAATGGGTTGCAGGGGCTTTGAAGTGTATGCCTCAATACAGTAAAAACCTAAAAAGGGCGCTGACAGGTGATTTTGGGAGGGGGCGAATGACCTCCTGACTATACGAGAACTCCACCACTGCTTAGACCAACTTTGGTTTAATTCAGATAATTCCAAAGTTAGGTCTCAGATACATTATTTACAACATTGGGTAAGTACAAACATACTTAATGAAGGGCACACTGGTTGAGCCAATGAAAATAGAGCATAACCTTGCAGATTTGTGGTAAATAGTACCAAGAAGAATCATGGTAAAATATTAGGAGTTGTGATACAATGCGAGTAGTCCAGTTATTAAGAAGATTGACGTAAATGTCCCTGGCCTTTTCATGGAAAGAACGTAATGAATATTGGATGATACACATATTACCTTCTGGTAACAAGTCCGATGCAAAGGTGCATGTACTCACCCCATGTTTGTTGGCCTGCAAAACAGGGCTTAGTGAAACATGTGATTTAAGTTTTACATCACTTTGACAGGCCCCTGAATGCTTTAAAAATTTCAAATTCAGACTGTTTAAATGGTCAATTGGTATTTTTTTGTTTACACTGCACTGCAAAACCAGAAGGCAAAGTCACTTGTACCTTTCCTCTCAGCTCTTAAGGATGGGACTGCCTCTATCTCACTGGCTGTGTTTGCAAAAATGGAACTCACCTTCAATTTCTTCCCTAGGCTCTGAGAATATGACTCCAAATGGTTGTAGTACAATGCCATCTGGTGCACCATTGACTCTTGAAAGGCGTCTTTCACGCAAGAACTGTCTCAGTGTCAGCCAAAAAATAACTGTGAAAAGAATCTGAAGGCCAAAAAAAAAAAAGTCATAACTGAAAAAATAATTTAATGGGGCTTTTCGATTTCATCAATTTCATCCTTTTTAACAGCAAACTTTGTCATTATAAAAGGCATTTCATTTTGAATGTATGTGAACCTACCAAAGATGGACTTCCCTGCCCTTTTTAACTGTTTTACCAGCACTGCAGCCAAACATGTAAAGTGAGGAACATCCAAGTAATAAAGCTTTATAACCAGGATGTCAATGTTTGATTATTGTCTGAACTAGGACAAACGAGAAACCTCGGTTTGCGTTCCAAAACCAACCTACAAATTTTTTTTACTTTGTAAAAACTTGCCATTTGTATGATTGCAACTAGAGTTGAACTGAAAACTAGTAACCAATTTCACAACCAACCTTATGCGGTTGCATTTTACATACTATGTAAAGATATATCTTACCTCACCAGCTAGGACAAAGCATTGATATTTCTTTCTCAAAAAGCCAATTTCTTCCAAGTTGATGTCATCCACTTTAGAAGGAAGCTCATCCTCATTGAGATTCAACCCATAAACAAATGTGATGCATATCAGGGCCTCAGCATACAGGACCAGGGGCAATGAGGTCCAGAGACAGCGACCTCTCATGGTCCCGATAGGTAGCACCCAGATGGCAAGGGCCCAGAATAAAAGGAAGAATGACAAGATGCTGTGGAAGATGATACTCCAAGCCTGGATAACAGTGAGAGAAAGGAAATTATCACAAGATGACGTAAACTGCAGACTTTGAGTGCAATGTTGAAGAGTACGAGAATAATTAGCACAGAGTACAACTACATCAAGTAAAGGCAATCAATGATTTGCTTGAGTCCAAATGCATAGTTTCTTTCATTAATGAGAAATGAGAAGCACAGCAAAATCACACTCTTGAGAACAGGTACAGGTCAATACACCAAAATGTGAGCACCAGGATAGGCTCCATAGAGCTCTAACACAATTATGCTTCAAGGTTCACCTTTAGTAATAAACTTAATGACCTAGAAATAAATGATGAAACTGCTGTATCTAATCTGAACAAAGACTCAAAGATGATTATCCTATTTGTTAAACAGCACACTAAAATGAAGCTCATGTAAAGCAAGTAACACCTGAAAACATTTATTAGAAAAATCTGCCCCTTGAAAGTGGACGTCATGGTCTGGCTGATAGCGTCACAACTTGGTCAATTTTTTTAACAACAGAACACCGCAAACAACAGAATGCCCTTCGAATTTCTACCAGGTCTTCACAGCCAAAAGACTGGGATATCAGATTCCCTTAGAAGTAAAGGCAGTCACTGGACCATGTAATCTGCAAGAATGTGGCTTTTTCGTCAGTTGTAAAACAAGGAGAGACTTCAAGGACAGAACAAGTTTGTCCAACTTTCAAGGGAGCGAATTCTCTAATGATTCTACAATTACAAGACAGAGCTGAATGACAATTTTAATATCCACTACATTCATTTCTACCGTCATAAGAAAGCATTAACTTTTTAGTACTTACCAAGATGTCCATTCCACACATATTAAGTGTTTTTCAGATACCTACTAGAACAACATGCATTTCCAACCATCTCAGCTAGAAACCCCCTCCCCCATCTCCCCATTCTCTCTACATCCCTCAGATTTATTCCCAAAGTCTGCATACATTTTTTTCATTAAAACAAGAAAACCTTGACATTTACCATCCTTATGCATCTCTCACACAAATAATTCTAATTTCCACTCCTGAAATACCCTTTTCTATCTTGTCCAGAAAAATGGTGATAATTACCACACTTCCTTGAACACCCCACCCCCATTCTTGCCCAGACTAACAGTTCTAATAACCACCTTCTCTTGAATAACCCTCTCCCCACCCCCATCTTCACTATATTGCCCTCTTCTCACTACTATATACTGTCCTCATTCCATCCCTTAACTTGGATGAATTTCCAACTATTTGCTTGATGTTGACACTGTATCCTAAAAACTACTGAGGTTAAACCTTACCATCATCAGAATTAGTGCTACCATGTAGCTCTGTTTAGTGATGTATGCCACAACGGTGGTCAGTGGACTAAGCTTGTAGCTGTCACCGGATGCATGGTGATCCGCTTCGCCAGAGGCATGTGCTTCATGATCAGGAGGAGCTGCTTCAGCTGCCTTACTAGACTCTCCCATTGACTGATAAGATGTAGTTGTTTCATCCATCAGTCCCTGATGGAACATATGAAAGAATCAGTGTTAAACTAAAACCCAGAGTAGGAGGAAAAAAGGTTATTGAAGTAGTCCCAAAACAGAAAGTTCAAAGTCAACTACACTGTAAACTATTCACTGCTTATTCTCACAGTTTTGTTAGAGATTCAGTCATCACAACAAGTTTTAATTATATTCTTATTTGAACCAAAAAAAAAAAAAAAAGGTACTAATAACAACCCATTCTATTTCAGCCTTATCTGTGTTCTGTAAAAAACAAACATGACACTAAATTTTCATCTCTCTTCATAAGAGTTTTTAACTTTAAATTGAGAGTTTAACTTTAGAGGGAAACCCTAGCACTGAAAATCTTATTCCCAAGTACTGTGTACTCTTAAGCTAGCCGCACACTACACGACTTTGCACGCTGCAACTCAACTCGATCGTCGGATCTCCAACAGTCGTGTAATGTGCGTGAGTTTACAACTGCAATTGACAGTTTTAAGACCAGTTTTAAGTCGCGCCGACTTCAGTCGGGTAGAACCAACATGTTCGTTCTTCCCAACTGTCCTATAGTGTGCGGCTAGCTTTAAGTACAAACACCTCTCTCATATTTAGTGAAAAGTCTGACAAAGAAGCTGTTGAAAGTTACTACCATTTTGACACTGACCTTAACTAACCCATGGCAGTACAAGCTGCTAATAATTTACAACAATATCCTAGCAAACACTCCCCAAGCCATTCAATTGACATGTAAGGATTAGATCTAAAGATGTGACAAGTAAGCCATTATGTTACACATTTTCTTTCTAGCTATGACATGTAAATGCTGACATAAAGTATCCTGAAGCCAACTACTAACTACTTAACATGTATTCAACCATGGAGCTGCTTCTTGGACAGGAGAAGAAACTTCACAAATCCCTTTGATGACTACGATCTTACCGCCAAGGTCAAACTCATAAACTATTTAACACCCCTAATCCCTCTCCCTTTGTACTTTATTGAAGATTCAATAAGCTTAAAAGGTGTTAGTAACTATGCACAATAGGTACATGTCGTCTGCTACATCTTGAAGAGGACATTGCCAAATTTTGCCTATCACTTCAGCATTGCCAGTTGCTTGAAATGAAAATTAAATTGCTTGTTTTGTTGTGAAGTGAGGCTTACATGTAATTTTTTGCTTTGATTCCTTGTTAAATGCCGAATATGTATAAACCCTGTACAATATGCGCAATTATGCGGAAATTGATCAAAATTCAACTGCAAAGTATAGACTCGTCACTAAGTCTGCTCATTTGTTGCATATGGCATTAACATTACTCCTAGCACCAGCGTCTATTCTTACGAAGCACTAACTAGTCGTTTTGAATTTTTAGCCTGAATTTCTTATTGGGCTGTCGGCAATCTCCTCAACATCAAATGATTGTTTAATTTAATCACTTTGTTAGGGTAGCAGGAGATATGAATGAAGTTGCAAAGGGTAAGAAGTGTCAATTGTAAGTGCCAGACAAAAGACCTGAATAGTCTTTGGTTCAACTATCGATCTTTACAGGATTATCCCCTTAAGCATGTCTAGGACTAATTGGACTGGCATAAATTAAAGTCAAAGTTTCTCATCCTGTACAAGTAGCAGCTCCCTGATTCAACTAGCCCAACTAATCCTACAGTGAAACCTTCCCAACTATCACCTCTGTCACATTCTTGAAAATATGCAGTTGCTTCCATTTCCTGGCATCATGCAAGACATTTCACTATCACTGGGTCCCTACAAATGCCCTATTTTCCAGTCTCTAGCAGCATCTTAACCTTCTCTTTACCTTAAAGGGAAATTGCAGTCCCCCAATTTGAAGTAGTGTACCCCGGTACTCTAGTTCAGGAATGACTCCTATTAATCATGTGACAATAATTTTGTTACCTGTCTCTTAAATTTATGCAGAATAACTCATTGATTTACCCTCAGCATTCAATGATTTTACACAGGAACATTATGAAAATACTTGTGAGAGAAGAGAAAATCTGTAAGATTTAGCAAATTTTTGAAAATAAACTTGGGGGGGAGGACTGCCTACTCCCTTTAACCCAATTAAATCATGGAAATCATTAGTCAGAAAGAACAAATATCATGCCTGTCCCATTCCTGCCACACTCCTCCCATAAGTTACCCATACCAATCATGGAACTCATCAGTCTAAAAAGGGAAGATCCCACCTCCTTGATTCAGATTCAACTTGTTTTCACTTCCTAGTACAAACAATAACATGTCCTTCCTAAACATATGGGAGCAATGCACTATGACACACACTGTATTCTACAGCAACGGGAAATTTTCAGCCTACAAGCTCTTTTGATTTGTGTATCACAGGAACATTACACTAGGTACAATGTGCACGTTAGCTGCCAACTGTTTGTACCTACATCATAACCTGTACTTTAACTCTCACAGGGTATGTGATAGACACATATAAGAATTAACAGTCTGAATGAAACAGGTCCACTTTAGCATATGTAGTCTTCCCTAAGATGATCAATGAAGAGAGGTGATTCCCAGAACCACATGCATTTCTAAAACAGAGAGAAGCTAGGTCAATATTTAAATATCCCTGCAGACATTATTCCATGGAAGTACTCCTTTAAGATGTACTTTGATAAACTTTTTTGAGTTAGCGAAATATAGATTAGTTGGGCTGCTAACACTAGAGAATAGATGATACCAAATGTCTTCACAATTCCCATGATTTAGTGAGTGTGGAGCAGCATTTTAGTGTGATAATTTAACAGTTTGCATAGTGGGAACAGGAGTATGGGGATGTTACAAAGTACAAGCCACTAAGCAGCTATACAAATGCCAATAACCGTTAATGAACCCTGCTGATAAAAGAGCTTATTTACTGTAAAGTGAAAAACACTGTTCAAATGCTTGGGAGTACACACATTTTGCTTCATAGCTGCTTATTTGATTTGGAATAGCTTGCTGCTGCCATAATCCACAAAGTGTTCGCATTTAATATGTCAAGTTTCCAAAAGCTTTTGTGATATAAATTACAGCCTTCTCAAAGAACTTCCATAATGTTAATGAGTTGTCCTGCAAGCTATTTCCACTTTTTAACTTTTGTTATTGGTACACAAGTATCCATAAATTAGTTTTATGCTGCACAAGCAGTTTCAAGAGGCATGTCAATGGGAGACTTAATGAAATGTTGCATCTTTATTCCCCACAGACCTTTGAGGAGGTTCAGGGAGGACTGGCATATATTGAAGGAGGGACCGAAACTAGTCTGTGTGTAAAAATCTTTTAAAAACATGATGCATTTGTCAGACCAACTGGATCATCACAGAAGAGCCTGAAGCAGTTTCTTTGATTTCTCAGCCCTCTTGCCTGACCAGATCCCCCTCTTTCCATGTTCTTTAAAAGGAAAGATACAATCCTTTTTCTTCAGGCTTATTATTTTCTGTCAATTTCCATGACAACAAAGTATAAATTATATGACCAGCTTTATGTCATTTGTCAACCATGAAGAAAAGCAAATTAGACACACAGACCAAGAAGAAGCATGGGTAAGGAAAGATAAAACCGACACCTGCAAAATCTTAAAGAAATAACAAAATCATTTTATCAATCAAATCATGACTTGCAGTATCCCCAGAAACCTATCAACAAAACAGAAGATGTGAATGCCTGCTCATTTCACCAGTCACCTTATCACATAATTAGCATTTATTTTCCACATTTCTACCCTCAAAGAATACCACAGCCCTACTTTTTTTCTCTCCTACTGGTCTGTCTTCTCTTTTTTTTCAAATTTCAGTGATAAAATCACTGAGAGGTTGCCTACTCAGCTGACTGGCAAGAGCCTATCACATCTTGTTCTAAATGATTCACTTATATTGATTTCTTTACTAGCTATAAACTTTTTCTGTCACACTGATTTTATGTTTACTTCATCAAAATACAAGAATACTTTAAAGGAGATGTGAAGTCGTTCAAAGTTATCAAACTGAATGGGACCCCTCCCGCACAGCATTCTAAGGTTTTCTCAAACCTAATGGAAACATGTTTGTCTACCAACATGTGTCAAGGTGGAGATACGGAAACTAGATTACTTGTAATGTATCCATAATGACATCGTCCAAAAGCAAGCCCTAAATTTACGAAGGCATCCATTGAGGTGCATTTCAGGAAGACAGGGTTTTGCATTTTCCTCTATCTGTAATTTCATGACTTTATGTATTAAACATTAATAGTATAGCATTTTAAAACTTTTCAAAATTTCTCCAGATGTGTCATATGCTTTCTGATTTTAAGGATAAATCAACCCAGACTAAGATCGTGTCATAATTTCTTTCCATAAAATATGAAATTCCATGATTTTCATACTTCAAAAGTAAATTGATCCTTTTCCATGACTTTCAGTGAAAACGACAAAAGTACCATTTCATGAATTTCTAGGATTTTTATTGGTATTTGAAAATAAAGTAAGGATCATGCATATACTCTTTAATACTTACCTGCCAAAATTGTCTAACCTCTAGCATAGCCTCTGATTACATTTACATCAAAACATCACACATAAGATGCATACATCTTAGTATTAATCAGCATTACAACACAAAGCAAGACAAGTAAGAGGGGGAAGTACCATATAAAACATTGTGCTTTAACATAACTTTCAGAGTATTTTTTTTTTAGAAAAAAAACTCACATGGCATTCAGTGACTACTCTTGCCAGGCAGTGAAAGTGAAGAGAGGAAACTAAATAGATTCAGAGCTTTCACTAAGAATAGACTACTTCTCAAAAGAAACTGTGCCTTATAAATCAAGCAAGATCCTACTTTCATAATTTTGTTTTCTTTCTTGACATTCACATAATGGCATGCTTGTCTAAGGCTGTTTGTGTTAGTTGTAATTACATTAACATTGTAATCCTCAAAGTCAATATAAGGTTAAGTATACACCTAAATCCCACTTTTGGATTCCTTTTCCTGTGGTTGAATTTTGTATGAAAAGAACCACAGTTTATGAGGCAGATCATGTAAAATGATATGAATACCAACAAGACGAAATGTTATCAATTAATTCCTTCTCATTTTAAATGAGTTAGCAATGTCATGCATCACTCAATGACTTCATCAAAACCTCATTTCAGCATGTATACTGTAAGTAAATTTTCCATATTTTGTCTTAAATTATGAAATATTTCATCCTCCCCAAAACAACATAACTATATTCCACTATACGCTACTGCTGAATTTATAATCTCTACTGTTAAAACCTGCAAAATGAAAACCAGACATTCCAAGTTCTAAGCAGGGAGAATGCTATAGTTCTTTTCATAGTAAGAAACCATTCCTGCAACTTCATGAATATGCATTAGATGAGAAGACAGACAAAGCAGGACTTTTTTTTGCATGCAACGAGTAACCTTTATATACAGCAGAAGGGACATTCCAAGCTTGATTCAAACTGGCATTAAAGACTACCAAAATCTGGGTTTAGAATGACCCAGGCAGTTTTATCTCCTTTACATTAAAGAATTTACTGATGTTCGACTCACCCATGTGATTAGGGACATAGCCGTTGCACCAATATGCAACAACACATGTACACTAACAAATTACCTGTGGAGTTTTATGACTGGCATAAAATCAGACAATATTGTAACTTAACTCCACACAGTTTCATTTTTTCCACAGACAACGAAGAAACACAATTAAATGACAATAAACTGGACTCCACTTTGCTCCAAGTATATGGGCATTGTGCTAAGTGCACAAATTGACTCACAATGACCAATCCAGGTCAACAAGATGACTCCATTTAAAATTGAGAGACTCACTCCAGAGTTCTTTTCTTTTTTTGGTGACTGACAAAAGTGACATCACCGCCAGTCAATGACCCATCTTTAACTGACTGTGGGTGGCAGGGATGAGCCCTTCTAATGGTAAGTGCCAAACACTGCAAATTGAGGTTCCTGTGAATATTCTAGGCTCCCCACCTACTTTCAAGACATCAATTCCTAATTTTGTCTGAAACTTGTACATACTAATGAAAGCATACTTTGGGTAATGACATTCTTTCCACCAAGTCACTATTTTTGACAGGATTTTGGCAATTTCAGAAAATGGTATGCCTTTTTACTCACTCACCTTTTCATGCTCAAAAGTTTTCTATTGATTTGGGTTATAAATGTTATTTTGAAATTTCATGCAACACTGGGAAACCTGTTAAAATACTAAGTTATTTAAACTTTTACAAGCCATATTAAACCATGCCACATAACAAAAAACAATTTATCCAGGATTTACTTTAATCTTTCATAAAATCTAAAAAAAATATTCTCAGGGAAAATTCATTCCCAGGAATAAATCCTCCCTTCAGAAGAGCTCTGGTGCAGGAAAACTCACAGATCCATTGTCAAGGTTTGAATTTTACCTTCTTAACATGAAGTTTAAGAGGAAATGTGCATATAGGTTTAACTGGTGAAGTTTTTTACTGGACTTGCTTTGGTCATAAGTTTAGTGATTAAAATGGATTACTTAGGGTTACACTCCTTAAATAAGTTTGCGCCTTCCTTCAGTAGTGAACTCTATGTTATCACTAATTTATAAAACTTCTTTTGCATAATGTTAATGCAAATGCAGACACTGTTAGATCAGAAACAGCATGGAATGTCTCTACTGGGTATAGAGGGGTTTAACAGACGTCATGTGATCGTGCTCCTTTTGGTTTTGAAGGGCAAGATCGCGCATCTCTTTGGCTTTGAAAGGCAAGTGTCCATTGCGTCACAGCAGTATCTATGGTTATGCCATGCGCATGTGCTGTAAATACGCAATACTGCATGTGTTTTGCCCTTCAGTGCCTGGGAATCCTACTCACGTGACGTCACATGAAATACCTCTATAGTGTGTCAGTAGATGTGAAAAGCTTGTTTAAGGAGAGCGCATTCCAGGATACAGGTGTTGGGAAAGGGAAGAAAGAAGTTGAGATAAGAAGAAAAGAATGAGTGATTTATTGCTAGGAGGCTTTGCAAGGTGAAATTAGAATGGTAACAAACCCTTTCTGGCTCATCCTGTGTGGAGAGGAATCAAATTAAATTTAAATAGGGGGAAAAAAAAATATATGAAAGCATGACAAAGCACATTTCAAGGTAAAAAGGAAAACAAATTCAAACCCCAAATATTAACAACGTATAATATAATTCAATCATATATGCTTTCCAACACCTCCCAGAATACAATCTAATGCTTCCCAATCCAAAATTTTGCCATGCAATTATACAATGTTTTGCTTGTAATTTTGCATATTTTATGACACAGAATTTTGACAACTAAATCAATTCAGCACCTTCAAAGCAGCACAACTACAGTACTTTAATCACTTCTAAAATCTAGAATATATCTGCAGAAAAATGTGAGTACATGATGTCAACATTGTGATAAGAAGAATCAGTCCTCCACATGAAGTTTAATGACACTTCTATGGATACACTCAATCCCTTGAATATACATGTACCTCTGTGAAGTTTAACAAAACTGTTCGACTTTTCAAATTTTTAAGGTAATATTCAACATATTCAACTAACTCTAAGGTAGCTGCTGCTATTTGGTACACATCACGTTCACAGTGCACACTGGCTTCTCTATCAATCATCAACCAAATATGAATATGACTAATTCAGGTTTCTTGCTCACTAAATTTTACCCCACTGGCTCTTTGATCTTGTGGGGTCTAGATATATAATTTCACAACCATTAGAGCCATGACAGTAATGAACTAGAACAAGCAACTACCTCGAGGGCCTGGAGAGCCCTTAGCCACTTATTTATACTTGAGAAAGACTAGTTCAAAAGTGTTTCCCTCTTGACAACAATATCCACTCTGCCTACCATACTCACTAACCCTGTGTGATTGTTGCCTTTGAGATTCTTTTCAATTGCTGAGGCTCATATGCATGATTCATGGTTCACTTAAATAATCTGAAGAGCAACATTAATAGAAGCCTTTCCTTTTCCTTAACTTTAACAAATAACATATGGTCATTGAAAGAATTTATCTGACGGCATGCAACGAGGACGCTTCAACAATGAGTACTTTAGCTACAACAGCTCAAGCCTATTATTAACATGAAACATTTTAGCATGTGCGGGCCAGTATTTACAATAACTTTTAAATAACTACTACTTTTAAGCCTTTTTTTTCGGTCACACTAATTTCATGGCATTACTTTTTGATAAGTAGGGATGAATATTAAGAGAAGCATTATTTCATAGAATCTTGGGTTATTTGATTGTCAGAGACAAAATGGTTGCCATGGTGATGTGGCAATTGCCATCCCTGCTTTGTTTTTGGCCACTTTGGGCTGGCTTTAATAGATAATGTCACTGATATGTTACCTATAACTTGATACATTTGCAATATAATAAAACAGTACAATGTAACCATGACATTTAAAATTAATATGGACTTATTTTCATTTAATATTTGAATTCAAAATAAAGCAACAGCATAACAATTTATTATAATTATGTACTTTAAAATCATACTGAAATTTTTGGAAGTAATAGTCAGTATCAGGCAAAGTATTTGATGTAAACTTGCAAAAGCTCAAAGCTATTACTGTTATGCAAGTTTGGAAAAACTGGTACCTAAGATAAGTACTCAAAAATTATCCTTTGATTATCTATACAGGCATGCAGTTATGGTAGACAGTGCTTAGTGGTGCCACCAGGGAATGCCATTTAGAACCTAGGACTCATTCTTATTAAGCCTGGTTCCAACTGCTACAAACTTCACTAAGTACCAACTCTAGTAAATGTGATGGATTGAACTGGTTTTGAAGGAGCTTGAAAAAGGATTCCCCTTTGTGTGGAATTTTCCAAGTTTTGCTCACAAAGTATACTAATATAGGGCCAGAGATCAAGAATATACCTCTCCTTCACCAATGCCATGTTTGGTGAGCTGCACTCTATTTAGACTCTGTATATGGAGCACATTGTTAAAATTGGTCAAGCTAAAAGCCTGGGGACTGCACAATTGAAATAACTCTGAATGGAATTACTTCTAATCATGTATCCTACATCACTGCAGTATGTCCCATATTTTTATAAACCCCTTTATATTTACTTTTGAGCAGGTATACTTTTCTCTATGGCATAAGACATCTGTTGAGGCTACATAAATAAGTAAGCTATAAGTCACAAAATAGCCTTTGTCCAATCCGCACATCTTGCCATTAAACTGACTCGCAACATAATAGCTTGCAACACTTACTGCCATTCAATGATTCTTTAAATTATGTTCTCAGAACCAAATATATTCTCCTTAAGTAAACCCTTAAATCCCAAACCCTTTAATCAATCATCTAGACTATTGCCATCTAGACTTTTGGTATCAAGTTTCACAACAAAAATCTACGTGCAAGGAAATACCAGGTCTACTCCATTCAGTCACACACCTCTGCGTGCTATTCACTCTATGTAATACTTCTAATATCTAGTGATAGTACCATGCTGTCACAAAAGAAAAAATATGGAAAATGGGACGACTTAGCTACTTTCTACTAACCATGAACAATTTTATAACTTTTAACTGAAACAAAAAAATATCCCAAAGAAATAGCAAAACAGTGATGAAAAGAGTCAAATTATTTTAGAAATAGAGATGGCAATGAAATCTTGTAGTAAATTTCATGCAAAGTTCAGCAAACTTCATGGATGCATGGAACTACCATGGATGAAAAGAACATGTGGCTACCATAAATGTTTACTGATTTCCATGGTAATGATAACTACGAGTCTACATCAGATATGGGCTATAAACCTTTCATTTTGTAAAATATGGAAAGCATTTCCACCATTAAAATGGATTTACATTCCAACAATAAAAGTAGTTACCACTGTCTCAGAACAAGAGTGATAAATGAATGTGCTGTGCTGTTTGATATTTAGCCGACACCATTAGAAGTGCGGTTAAAATTAGCCACTTCTTTTACTTTTAAGTATTTTTATCTCTTAGTTTATTAACTTCCAAAATCCTGACTGGAAATTTCACAAATTTGCCACTTGGTGAATATTACTATACATCCAGACTTTTGACCGTAAGGTCTTTTGTGTTTATCAGTTTTTATTTTTCATATTTTATTTTTTGTATCTCCTCTTATATTCTGGCAACCCACATGCTTAACTATGCATATTGAGCTAAAGCACTGAACTTGAGTTGAAAAAATGGACTATTAATTAACTACATAAAAGACAAAAAATCTTTCCCAAATATCTCACCAATTGGTAAACAAGGATGAAACCAACAATTTGAGATGACACTAAATACTTTCCCTCCACCCTACTTCATTAGGCCTATTGCAAGGAAGAGGGGTATGACACCCATGGAAAATGTTTCCTGTCCTTCTCCCCCCCCCCCTCCCATCCTCAGAAAATTTTAGAAGTTACTATTGCCTTGATACATCTTAGTATTTCTTGTCCCCTGAGAAGAATCTTGCCCATCTCCCCACCCCAACTCTATCCAGAGGCTATCCCCTTGTCAACGCCCTTTATTTCCCATTAGGTTGCAGGTCTGTAGTTATGAATATTGTCTTCAATAGCCATAGTGCACAGACGCAAACAGATAAGGGTTATCAAAAGTGTGACGTGGCACAACACATTTCCTTGAACTAACCTTCTATCATTGTAGAACTTTACCTCTTAGTCAAACTGTCATTTACAATTTGGAATTTTCCCACAGACTGTTATGAATAACCTCTCAAACTAAATCACATTACATTACAATCATGCTTTGTGTTTGTAAGTTATACTTTACAGCAAAAGTGTACAAGATTGAAAATCCAAACAGATAAACTTCATTTTTTCTTTTTATTTTTTTTTATTCTCAGAGGTAAAGTAATTATTTGTGTACCTTTTCTGAAGTATTTGTTACAACAAATCTATTTTCCAGATTCAGAGATCAATTAGAAACTTACTATAAAATGCTTGTTGCACAGTATATCTATCTGTCTATATGCCATATTCCTATAAATAACATAAAGATGAAACTGAAAGAACTTCTTAGAAAACCTATACTTGAAAATGTCATTAAAAATATTTTATTTGGCTAGAGCCCAAAATGACAGTGACGCAGCCACAATGACACCAACAGAAAGTTGCTTTCCTTTCTCACATTCAAATTTTTACATCTTTCACATGATTAAAACAAAAAAAGAAACAAAAAATGAATTGTATCAAGACAATTCTTTACCTGTCGTTCACCAGTAGCCTTTTTCTTCTTTTTCTTGTGGACAGGGCTCCTTGGGGATACCACATATTCCTGGTATAAGCAAAAATGAGATGAGCAGAAACATGGCATGAACAGTAACATATGTTAGTTGAAAACATGAAACTTCAAAGAAGTAGGAATAATTTTAGATATGTTTAGAAGCAGATCCAGAAACTGAAAACTACAAAGGAAAAGAGAACTGTGGTGGACTTTTCCTATGGACTGAAATTTCAGCTTCATTTCACACTCACTGTTCAAATGAGGGAATGACGGGAGGGGGGGGGTGAATAGTAAGGAGTAAAGGAGATTAAAAATTTGTTTTTTTTTGTCTGTGTCATATGAGACTATAAACAACATTTCCTGGATCTGCCTCTGATATATTAATTATAATACAATGAAAAGATTGCAAAGTCTAAATGTTAGTTGAAGATAAAGGCTATAATAATTCTAAAATTTGACAAAATTAAAATTAAACCACGAATGATATGAAAGACTAAAAGAGGGGTGGATTAATTTAAAATGACATGTTCACAATAACAAAACCATGAAATAAAATGAACAGTTCTGCATTCAACTTGCATGGGCACATGCCTTTAAGACACAATAGCATGAACCAGGAAGTCTCAACGCATTTGGTATTGGAGGCTGTACGTGTTTACTATATCAATACTTTTAAGTGTTTGCATATACTGACACAATTATGATACGTAAAATGCAGATTAAGATAACATGCCAAGAAAATGTTACCATAGTAACAAAACTTTCTAAATCTGCATACTTGGTCCACTGCAAACATATTCAATGAATGTAATTTAGTGACAGTTCTGGATTGAAAGTTAGTGAAAGACTTCATAAGTCCTGCTCTAAGGACACTTCACAAGTAAATAACGCAAGTTTACATTGACTCTGGGTAGAAAAGGGGGTAGACTTATGTCTACCTGTCTATTCTGATACCACCCCCTTGTAAATTTGGGTTTCTTGTAAGGTTATTTCCAACTATCTACTCCTTCCACCCATCTCACCCAAATTGTATACCTCTCCTTCAGCATTTATCCTTCATTCAGTATCTAAACCATTACAAGCAAGTTGAAACAGGAATTTTACAACAAAAAAAGAAAGAAAAAAAGGAAAGCACTATAATACTATTTTCTGTAATAAATTAAATATATGAAGAGAATTCACACTACTCCCACATGATAGTACAGTGCATGATAGTGTGTATGCAGTGAAGGATAGTGGCTGGTTATGACTTTTTTCGAGTCTAGCATAGTGACATAGCAAAACTACGAAAGTTCATCTTACACAATACAAGACTGAAGACGATGACATCAATGATGAAGCTTTTCTGAATCTTTCAAATTTATATACTGTATAATATATAGCAATATAATAGCAACCATGTTTAAAACAGCATTTTTACCCCAAATCCAAAAATTCTGCATCTGCAGCTCAAGAGAAGTAGATAAGCACAAAGATTTTATCCCTTACTTCTCCCTTTATAAAACTGGTGGGGGATTGGGGCAGATATCTCATGCTATTATATTCTTCTAAGCATTTCATCATCAATAAATTAGTACCAGAAGAAAATTTTTACTATCACAGCGTTAATTTTGATTTTTTTTTTATTGATTAATTTTGTTTTTTTATTTATGTCATAAAAGTTACAATGGACTGCTTTGAGCAGTTACATTATGATTATATGACTACATCCATGGGTATTGCTACATTACTATTGGGTAAAGGATGGGAATGTTGAAAGGATTACTATGATAAATAATGGTTACTTGTTCCTATTTAATGCCTTGTCCATTACAAACAAGTTGATCTACATTCTCTAGACTACTGATGCACCATTGTCAAAGGTGGTTTAAAATAAAGCTAGCGTTAAGACATCCACTAATAGAGACCCAACATGACTGAAGTTGTAACCATTTCACTTTAAGATAACATCTGCAGAGCACTTTCCTTTGTGAACAAACATTTGTAAGACACATACAAAAGAGAAGTACACAATAACACCAAAGAAATAGTCCTGCAAAGCTTTGCCCACCCTGTACATAAAATGGAACAGTCTGTGATGTGTGTGTTAACGAATATTAATGACTTGTTTTATGGAATATTTGTGTAGCAACATACCATTTTCCATCATTACATTAATTCTATCTATACTTATTTCATACTAGTAGATCTGAGTGTCACTTTCCTTCCTGTCACTTGATTATGGCACGTGAGAGTTATGGTTTAGTCCGCTTTTCACTTTTTCTGTTTAATTTTCTACAATTTTACAGTATTCATTATCCAGCTAGTTAGTTAGTTAGATGAGGTTTTAAGGCCCAGTTTGTAACCAATTGGTTTAAGTCGAGCCAGCCACAGCCTTTTTTCCAGTTGTGGCTCACTGGCATTATCCAGCTAACAAACCAAATGACTCTGAACGGTACCATGAAAAGCAGGCTTGTAATCTACAATACCTTTTCTATGTGGCATGCATGGACAACTCATTTAAAGCAGAGATCAATCTTTGTGCCATGAATTCAGATATGATCAGTAACAGTACTGAGAGAGTGTCTGAGCAATCTCCACACCAAAATACTTCCCTCCTCCCTCCTCCCTCCCCCCTCCCCTCCATCCCTCTGAGTCTGTAGCAAATGTAAGCAAGCACTTTTCTATACTGTAATAGCAAGCAAAATCAATCTATAAAAATGTTGCAAGAGAACCATGACAGCTTAATGATTTTACAACTAAACGTACTTTACTACAATATTTCAAAAATGTACTGATATGGACACATGCTGGTAAGCGCTGAGAAAATTGAATGCAGTACAGGCAAGTCTGCAAACTTGTACTTGCATTTTTAATAATAAACCACTAACTTTGAGGAATGAACTAAGATGCTTCCGAAGACACCACAGTTTAAGCAAACAGAAATGTTAAATGATCCCATAGGGAGGAAATAAACAGCTTTCAAAGCCTCATTCATTTTTGTAAAAAAAAAAAGCGTACACAAAGACTGTGCTTGACAAATGTTAATGCAAGCTTGACATAATCGTCTTCTTTTAACCACAGATGACACCCACAATTACACTGTAAATTAAGTTCTTTGCTGTTGAAGCTATAAGTACTGTCTGTCTGCAGTTAAATTGTTTTCCCATGTAATATTCTTACTCCTTATTGTTGGAAATATTCTAATATAGGCAGTCTGCTGTCACCAGGAATAAAAAGAGTTACTTAGCGGGCAATGTCCTTCACTCTTTTGTAATAGTACAGACATAATGTCAACAATGCCAAGGTAATTAAAGCAAAGCTTACAACCTTAAACATTGGTTGCCATGACGAGAAGAATAGAACCATAATTCTACAGTTCAAGGCCGGGGATATCTTTTTCATTTCCAAAATAATTCTAACCTACCAGTCAATGGTTCTTGGTTTTGAAAAGACTTCTCAAATGATACTGGAAGATAACGCATACACAAAGCATCAAACATTGCTTCTCACAGGTAGAGAAGCA